>PVIJ01011257.1:0-55593 GCA_004024925.1 Scalopus aquaticus | reverse complement strand
GCACGAGCTCCAAAGCCACTGTACACGTGAACATCACGGGCTTTGGCTATCCTGTTTACCCGCTCTCAAAGCTCCGCCCCCTCATTCCTCGGGCGCCATCTTGTAATGGCGGACCTAGCTCCTCTCTCCTCCGGCGCCATCTTGTCCTCGGGCGCCATCTTGTCCTCGGGCGCCATCTTGTCTTACTGCGCCCCACATCATATATTGCTAGTAAGAACAGAAATTATCCAACCATTTTGGGAAAGGATTTTACAGCTTTTTGTAAAGCTAAATGTATTTACTATACAAAGCAAACCTCCACACCTAGATATTTACCCCAGAAAAATGGAAAACTTATTGTCAAAAAAGGAAATCTTTACATGCATGATTATAGCAGTTTTACTTACAACAAACAAATTGGAAATAGTTCAAATGTCCATTAATAAATGACTAAATAAACAAATAAGTGTACACTCACTCATACAGTGGGGGTTATGGTGAGGTATAGATAAAACATGAATAGCAGAAATTTGATAGCAGTTGAAGCTGGATTATGGAAGGATATGGAGGTTCACTCTACTCTTCTTTTTACTTTGTATATGTTTGAAAATGTCCATGATAAGTATTTTTAAGTACATGGCAAACAATTTCAACATTTTAGAAATGCTGTTCTTTGATCTAGTGGTTACACACCTAAAAACCTTATCCTGGAAAACAAGCGAAAAGATAAAATAAGTTATCCATATGAAAATATTTACCTAATCTGATTTGTCATGTCTGAGAAGTTGGAAAGAGTCAAAATCCATAAAATCAAGCCATGGTCAAAGAAAAATATAGGCAGAGGACCTGAACAGATATTTCTCTAAAGAAGACATACAGATGGCCAATAAGCATATGAAAAGATGTTCATCATCTTTTATTATTAGGAAAATGCAAATCAAAACAGCAATGAGATATCCCCTCACACCTGTGAGAATTCCTGTTATCCAAAAGACAAGAAACAAGGTTGGAGAGGATGTGAGGAGAAGGAAATCCTTATACACTCTTGACAGGAATGTAAAGTGCTACAGTCATTATTGAAAACATTATCAAGATTCCTAAAAAATGATAAATACAAGTTCCTTATGATTAAGTTATCCTATTTCTGGATACTTACCCCAAAATACAAAGGCACCAATTCAAAGAGATATATGCTTTTATCTGTTTATTGCAGCATTATTTACAATACCTGAGAACTGGGAAAAAAAGAAAATGAAAAAATTTTGAGATCCATTAACAAATGGTTGGGTGAAGACGTTGTATTATATATACAATATACATGTACATAGCCATAAAAAATGGTGAAATCTTTTCATTTACAACAGCATGGGCAGATGTAGACAGTATTATGCTTAGTGAAATAAATCAGGAGAAGGAAATATAACATATGATTTCACTCATACGGGTAATAGAGAAACCAAACACATGGGATGAACTAAATAGAACAAATGAACTTTTACTTATTGTTTTTAAAGATTTATTTTACTTATTTATACATGAACGATCTGGGGTGTACGCCAGAGGTGTGGTGGTGAGAGGATTCACCAGAGACAGAGTGGGGAGCAGAACAGGAGGATCTACTGAAATACACTGCTGAGGGGAGCAGGGCGAGACAGGAGAGGTCTGCTGCGCCATGTGGGTTAGCTCCCTGGCCTGATCGAACTCATGCTGCAGTGGCTGAAGATAGCTTGATAGCACTGAAACTTAAGGCCTGCATCACTGGGAGGCCCAGAACAAATAAACTTTATACTATGAGACCAGTTAGTGTTTAC
The DNA here is from genome assembly GCA_004024925.1 of Scalopus aquaticus. NCBI lineage: Eukaryota > Metazoa > Chordata > Mammalia > Eulipotyphla > Talpidae > Scalopus > Scalopus aquaticus. The sequence continues at coordinate 53,803 of PVIJ01011257.1, read as the reverse complement.
CAGAAAGGATGGGAGTAGTTAAATCAGGGAAAAAGAGTCAATTGTATTGTGAGGAAGAAAATTGAACCCTACTGGGAAACTTAATGTAGTATATACACATGGTAATTTTTAATGACTTACACTTGAAATTTTATATCATGTTATAATGCAATGTTACTTCAATAAAAACTAAATTAATTTTATTTATTTATTTTTTTTTATTTTTTTTTAAAGATTTATTTATTTATACATACAAGCTGGGGTACAGGCCAGAGGCGTGGGGCGGCGAGAGGGTTCACCAGAGACAGAGTGGGGAGCAGAACAGGCAGATCAGAAATACACTGCTGAGGGGAGCAGCGGGCGAGGCAGGAGAGGTCTGCCGCACCATGTGGGATTCTCCCCGGCTGGGCATCGAACTCGCAACGAGCACTGCCGACAGCTCCACAGCGCAGCGCTCAACCACTGCGCCACCAGGGAGGCTCCTGAAAACTAAATTAATTTTAAAAGAAAATCATATTTTATAGAATAATGCAGACATTTCAATTCATTTATATGAATGAATAATAGCTGACACTATCATGTATTTTTGATACACTAGGCCCTATTCTGAGCACGTTAGTTGAGTAACTTATTTAAGAAAGATAAATATGTAGAAACAGTTCATTTAACAAAACTTACTTACTAGTGTGTGTAAAATACAATGTTATCTTTAGACTCAAGGAGCTTTGAAAAGTTAATTGGTGGCTATGAAAAAGAGTAAAAGTTAAGAAACAATTACAATACAGTGCAATGAATGCATTAATAGACAAAAAGAAATGCTTATCTTTTGATTTAAGCAGTAAAGTGAATGCATAGTATAGTTATTAAATGAGGGTAACTGTAAGGGGAGCACTTCTAAAGCAAAAGGGTTGACTTTTTCAGGTGATATAATTGGAGAAATATTTCATTTTTATTTTGAATTCCATTACTTATGGAATCATTATGATATTTTTAGCATAATCAAATCACCTAGACACCAGCAAATCAATTTAGTAGGGAGTAGGGGTTGTTACATAGTAATTCTATTGTGATTTTTAAATTTGATTAATTTAGCAAATCTGTCTCGGTCTCCTACTAATCAGTGTAATGGAAAAATGTATTTATTTGTCCTAACTTTCTATATACTGAATGTCTAATCCAGTTACTCTACTGATGTGGTTCTCAACCTGACTGTGTAGTCAAGTCACTAGGGAAGTTTAAAAATGTAGTGATGTCTGGACCTCATCCCAAACCAATTAAATCATCTCTGAGGGAAGGACTCTCATCTACTGGAAGGACCGTGCATCACTTTTTCAATTTTTACTTAGGTCTTCATTTAATTCTTTCCATTTAGGAAGCTTGATGTCCATAATTATTATATTTCTGGCTAGGAGGACAATAAAAGTTATTGATGCAGATAGTTAAAAAATGTGATTAGGGCCTCCCTGGTGGTGCAAGAGGTTAAGAATCAGCCTATGAAGTTATCTGCAGCCACTGCAGCAGGAATTCAATCCGGGACCAGGGAGCTTCCCACATGGCACAGCAGACCTCTCCTGTCATGCCCACTGCTGCCCTCAGCAGTGTACTTCAGTCAGTCCGCCTGTTCTACTCCCCTCTCTGTCTCTAGTGAATCCTCTCACCACCACCCCCCCCCATAGCTCTGGCCTTCACCCCAGCTCTTGCATGCATAAATAATTTTTTTAAATGTGATTAAACAAAATACAGGCTTTCTGTTACTTTTTCCTTATTCTCAACTTGGGTGTCTTTAGGAGTGTGCACTTACTACGTGTTAGGCAAAGAAGGTGCCAAGCACAATTAAGAAAGCTAAGTTAGTAATTCTTCCCAACTTGTATTTTTATTTATTTTTTTTTAAGATTTATTTATTTATACATACAAGCTGGGGTACAGGCCAGAGACAAGGGATGCAGGGCGGCGAGAGGGTTCACCAGAGACAGAGTGGGGAGCAGAACAGGCAGATCAAAAATACACTGCTGAGGGGAGCAGCGGGCGAGGCAGGAGAGGTCTGGGGCACCATGTGGGATTCTCCCCCGCTGGGCGTGGAACTTGCATCACGTGCTGCCGACAGCTCCACAGCGCAGCGCTCAACTGCTGCGCCACCAGGGAGGACCCCAACTTGTATTTTTATTGTTCCTCAACACAGAGAAAAAAATCACCATATACAAAGAGAAAGGGTATGCCCTCACTTAAAAGAAACATCCAGAGCTCAAACAAGAAGTAGAAACAACATTCTAAAGTGTGGAAAGTCTAGCTGCAAATGAAATGACAAAAATGATGATTCTCCCTGCCCCACCTCTCCCTACTATCCTTCCCAAACTCCAGTGTACCAACTCACACTTTCACATCAAGAATTGAGATTACATGAAGGGATGAATAATGTCAGTATTTTCTCATTATTATAAGCTCCTTTTTCTCCACAACTTGATTTTCCTCCATAGTCTATGTGGAGTGGATCATACAGCCATTTACCTCTTACACTAAATTTTTGGGAGAGAGATTGTGTGGCAGGCAGAGATAATAGCTATTTAACTCACTTGATACAGTACTTAGCACAGTAACACATGCATGTGGATGCCTAATAAGCCATGGAGCAAAATTAGTCTAATTCTACTCAGATTCCTTGTTTCATCAGCCTTCAGGGAGACAATGATAATTAGTCGAAATAGCTAGAGAATAACACTTAATCATAGAAAACCAATGCAGAAAAATTACTGAAAACAAATTGTCTTTGCCTAAGGTATATTCCTATGTGAGAAAAGAGCAAAATTTACAACTTCAAAGTATTCCAAGCCTTATATGCCAAAATGTTGGGATGTATTTCCCTTCTTCTTAATATAATCACTCTGAGCAGACATTTTGATACCAGGAAAAACGGGGCCTTTTAAATTTAACAAAAGGCAGTGCCCCAATTGCTTACCGGTTACTATATTGGTTCTGCACCCGCACGCACATTTACAAGCCTACTCAGGTTTAGGAAACTACAACATTGGGATTTATTTAATAAATGAGGAAAAACAAAGAATTGCTAAAATCAACATAGGAAAAACAAAAATTACCTAAGTTAATATATGGCCATTTGCCTTACTTAAAACAATGTCCAGTCTTTTAAGTTCCAGAAAAATAACAAGAATGGCGTCTTCCTGCCACTACTGATGTAGAGCTCTTTTCCCAGATAATAGGCCACGATTCCAAAATGGTGTCTTCTTTCTTCTGTTGATGGAGCTTTCCCGCCACTGCTGATGTGGGCCACAATTCCATAATGGCGTCTTCTTTCCGATGCACACTGATCAGACTGTGGGCCAGGTTCCAACTCACGAGGATGACACAGGACACAACTGGAAATGCTCCCAAAACTGCCGTGATGCCACAACACAGCATCAGGCCAACAAAACTGCAAACAGCAACTATAACACCTAGATGGCCTATCAAACTGCACTCAAATGCATTTTGGAAGGTGCCCACTTCGTGCCTCTGCCTTCTTCCTTCGGCTGCAACAAAAAACTGGGAGCAGTTTCCGTCACTCAGCTACTTGCAAAGCCTCCAAAGTCCCTGGCCCTAAATTTTCGTTCCCACATTGTGGCGGGCTACCGACTCCTGCTTCTCTCTCCTACCTCCATGACGACGGTTCCTTTTAGTTCTACATAATGGCATCTGTGTTCCTCTTCCTCAGTCCCCCTTTTTATCTCTTTTCAAAAACCCCGCCCCAACCACAAACCTCGCTCTTTACCGTGGTTTACCTGGGCTTACCTGGGGTTTCAGATTACCTGGCTGCAATTTACCTTTAACAGCAAAAGCCCTCTAGGGGCACTAGCTTACCAGACTTTGGACTCAGCCCAGTCACAATTTAACTCAAATTCTCAGAGGGGTCAGGCTCTCTGTGACCTTATCAAATAATTAATGTGGATTTTTATAGAAACCTTCACAGTTTATTTTACACATTGATATGAAATATAATTAAATACATAGCAATGACTCTCCGTTGCTCAATTCTTTCAAATTTAGAGATAACCACTTTTTCTAACATACTCATATTGTTTTTGATAGAATTGCATAATGTTCAACAAGGTAATTAAAACAAAAGGTAATAAGGTTTTATCTAAATTAATTAAACTGAGTTTCATCTGCCTGAGTTCAAATTAAGCACCTTTTAAAAAAATGAAAAGTATGATTAAGTAACAGTGTGGTTATAAAGTGTCGGAAGTTAGATCATCAGAATTGCAGAACAGTTATAAGCTATTCTTTGCCCATCCTGGACAGCCTTTTAAGGACCGGCCAACACAATTAAGGTGCCAATGAATGGAAAATTAACTTCATAGCAAAACTTCTAGACAAGATAGGGAAGCTTCTCCCTATACATTAGTATGGCACTTCTAAAACACAAACCCAAAGAATATTAGTTGCAACACAATTAAAATAACTTTTCTCTTGAATTTCCATGCTGTCATTCTGTAACAATGATAACTCCCAAGGACTGCAGCTCAGGAGCCCACACAGCGTAGGTGTCAGACATCAGGGTTGCTTCTGCCAGCAGGCGCCCTCCACCCTCAGAGGAGGAAACCTAGAGGCTTAAATTGTTCTATTTCCTTTTACATTTGAAAATATTTAGGTGAAATTAATGACCGCTTTAGTCTAATGGCTATGCAAATTCAGGGCTTTGGTTCTGCCTCCCCATTGCCTTTTTCTATGACCTTTCATAAACTCTCACATTGCAAAGACTAAGCCAGGAAGGAAACCAGGCTGTTTGTGAAGCACCTGTTACTGCACACCTCTAGGGTGAGAAAAGCAGGAGTAGGAGGCACACCCACAGGATTGCTAATGCTAGTGAGCCAGAAATGTAGAAAACGAAATATATTCCAGGGAGCCATCTGCCTTTGACAGAGAACGTGCAACCTTGTCAGCAGTGAAAATCATTTCAGAGGCAGAGAAATCTGCAAATCAGCTCTGACCTCTCAAGAGCAAAGAGCAACATCACTTCTGCTACAGTTGGTTTAGCGTAACCCCCCGCCCCCCACACCCACACCAGGTAATGTTTTCAGAGTTCGGTCCTCTTTTTATTTGGCTTCACACATCCTTTGCCTTTGAGATATGAAACACGCTGGACTTCCTAAAGCTTGGCTTTTAAGGGAGTAGATCTGAAGCTCACATGCTCTCTCTACTATGTCTTGAAGTTTTAAGGCATACCGCTTGACTGTTGGGGGATTGCTTTAGGGCGTAATGTTTAGTATTTAAGGTACTGATTGTATGAATGGGCAATACCTTCAACAAGACTTTACAGTTGTTAACCAGAGTGGAGCTACAACTTAAAGCCTAAAATAGTGGTTTTGTTTCTGCAGAGCTTGCATAGTATTTGAAACAGAGTAGCAGTCCAAAAAACTTAGTTGAGAGTGAATAAATGAATGAATATGTAAGTGAACTGGTGAGCGAACAAATGAATCTACTTGGCCTAAGTGGGATAATCACCCACCACTTACCATTTCTAGGAAACTGGGACTCAGCTCCTACACACAAGGTTCTACTCAGCCTACTTTCCCCTTTATGTTTGCAGTAGACTCACAGACCCTTTTTTTTTTTTTTAAGGCTTTGTGGTTGTGATGCAGTTACCAATTACGGTCCCTTAGATAAGCATTAACAAGTTATCAGATGTCTTCTTTGTAACAGGTCCTTCAGATAAGCATTAACAAGTTCGTTGTTTGACAATAACCATTAAAGTTTGTCTTCCCCCATCTTTGTAATCCCCCCTTCTCTGACAGGTTTTTCTTCTTACATTCCAGAGGAAAGGAAAGTGGTTTAATTTGTCGACAAATGAGGAGGGCAGCAAACTCATGTCTGAAAGCCCACCGTCCTGCTCTCTGGCAGGCTGCAGGGTTATTACACAAAGGCAAAAAAAGGGGAGCTGGGCAAGGGTCTGCAAGGGGGAGGGGGAAGTGTCGGAGTGGAAATGGTGGGCGCCAGCTTGCCTTCTTCAACAACTGCTGTTTAAATCCCTTTCCTCTGGAAAATGCTTAAAAAATAAAAAATAAAAAACAAAACAAAACAAAAAAACGGTATTACAGTTTGGGGTGGAGTCTCTGATAAGAAATAAAAGGGACTGAAGAAGAAGGAGATTTAGTCGCCATGATGTAGAAGAGGAAATCCAGCTGCAAGAGATGCAGCTTCCATGATTGAGAGTTTGGAAATCAGCCACCAGGAGCTTTTTAGTCCCCAGGATATAGACTTTTGGATTGAGCACTTTTGCAATCTTCAGTGACTTTGGGGCCAATGACTTTGGCCCACACCACACCACTCTTCAACAGGAAAAGTTTGAAGGCTTTGCAAGTAGCCGAGCAACGGAAACTGCTCCCAGTTTTGTTTTTACTGCAGCCGAAGAAAGAAGGCAAAGGCCTGGAGCGGAGGCCTTCCAAAAATGCATGAGAAGAGCAGTCTGTTGGGCCATCTGGCTGCTGTAGTTGCTGTTTTCAGTGTTGTTGGCCTGGTGCTGTGGTTAGGTACCATAGCAGCTTCAGAGCATCTCCAGTTGTGTCCTGTGTCGTCCTCGTGAGTTGGAACCTGGCCTACAGTCTGGGTGCTGCATGTCTGCAGAGTCAGGAAGGCTCCATCTTGGACACATGGCCTACAGTTTGGAAGAGGAGCTCCATGTCCTCAGTGGCAGGAAGACGCCGTCTTCGCTGTTTCTTATTTGGGACTTAAAGAACTGGAAATTTCTTTAAGTATCTTGGCCTCAGTAACTCTTTGTTTTTCCCTGTTTGTTAAATAAATCACATTGTTGTTCCCTAAGTCTGAATAGACTTGCAATTGTGTGTGTGGATGCAGAACTAGGATAGTGACTGGTGAGCAATTTGGGCAGTGCCCTTGGCCAGGTTTAATGCCCTCTCCTGCCCGGTATCAGATCCAGCTTTCTAGGTTGAGACATAGTTTGTACCACTAATTAATTAAGAGTTTTATATTCTAAGCTCAGCTTTCACCTTGAACCTCATTTTTCAGTGCTTTTACTGCTGGCAGCAGGAAATGCCTCAGTTCAAGCACAAAGATGACACAGACATGTACCAGCAAGCCTGGAGTTAGAAGAGTCTCCAGGGACTATTGACTTGAAGAGAAGGCTTGAAGAGATGCAGAGTGACAATATCTAAGGCAAATGGAGAGGAGATGGGAGGGACAGAAGTTTGATTCAAAGATAAGAGACCAGTCACTGGACTGGAAGGAAAGCACAGCATCTATCACTCTGAATGTCCATAGCCCCAATTCCCCAGGGACTCAATGACAGAAAATTAGTAAAAAAAAAAAACCAGGGGTCTACATTTTTTACTACAATTTCAAAAGTCATAGGCCAGGCTAGATTGTCTTCTACATTTCTGCCATACAGAGCCTGTTACTTGCATTTCTGAGCTAGAAATTGATCCAGAATCTTCTATACAATAAAATGAAAAATATATATGCTAATCTTGCTGTGCTTATCTGGTTCTAGTCTGTACTAAGTGTGTTTATGTAAGAGATATAAACAATCACAACTTCAGGTCTTCTCAATGTCAGACCAGGCAGCAAGCACAGGACCCCCACACAGGTCTGGCCTATTCGGGAGGCCCCAGTAGCTAGACAACTTCCTGGAAACTCTGTGACATAGATGCTAAGTTTGGGAGCCAGGATAGCCTCCAGTGATCACTGCCTCCTTTCATGCCCCCATGTAATTCCCCTTCCATACTGAATAAGGTTGATCTGTGAAACCAGCAGGATATTTTAGAAATGGTAGTGTTTGATTTCTCAGGCTGGGTAACAAAAGGCTTTGCAGATAGGAATTTTTCTTCTCTCTTAAGACCACTTGTTCTGTAAGAAGTCAGCTGCCACAGACGCTCAAACAACCCTACAGATAGGCTACATGGTGAAGAACTGAGAGATCCTGCCAAACCGCCGGTGATAAATTGAGGCTTTCTGCCAACAAACATAAAAGAGAGCCATCTTGTAAGCAGATCCACTCCAGTCAAGCTTCATCCCTGAATCAAAAATCTAATTTCAGTTTCAGTAACAATCTCAAACCAGAACTACCCACCTCACTGCTCTGGATTCCTGACCCACAGAAACAGTGAAATGATACATTTACTAATCTTAATGAGTCATAGGGTACGCATAGAGCTTCTAGGTTCAGAAGAGAATAGGAAAAGCCTCAGAGGAATAGGAAGGCTCCAGAGATAAGGGTAACAAACTTCACAGGGGATTTATCAAACACCCCAGGACTAGGTGCAACAGAACATTCAGAACAAGGATGATAAAAAAAAAAAAAAAAAAAAAAAAGGACTCTAAGATAAGGTCTGGGACAAAGAGACTTAATTCTGGGCACAGAGACATTAAGGCAGAGTGAGAGGAAACCATCAAAAACTAACCAATCACAAAGAGACTAATGGAGCTTAAGAATAATTAGGGAAAGAAGGTGTATAGTCTCTGAGGTACCACTCCTGTCTGACTTGGTTCCACCAGCAGGGAGTCCCACTTTACTTCTGTTCCGTTTGTCCTTAATAAACTTTCTCTTTCTCAAAACAAATTGCCTCTTATCAGTTACTTGCCTGAGTGTCAGTGGAATTCCTGCTGCAGCTTCATGAGACACCAACCGGTTATGGTCGAGTGGCCGGGACTCAGCACCGCTGCTGCGGCCTGGGGTCTGTTCCTGGCTGGGAGGCAAGACCTGAAAACCTTCAATTATGGTATCATCAACTGCTGAGTTTTAGAGATTTGGAATTTGTTACACAGCAAAAGAAAATGAATGGAGATTTTAGAACTTTGATACTTGAAGTGGGATGTCAAAGTAACAAATAAGCAAAAATATGGAAGTGGCTTTGGAAAAGGCACAGGCAGAAGCAAAGACTTTGGGAGAGTGTTAGTTAAAGCCTCAAGTGTGCTGAGCAGACTGTTAGTGACAGCCGGGTTGCCTTTCAGGAAGGTTAAGTAGGGGCTTAACAAAATGTGCAAACTATTTCTTGGAAAATGGAGACAAGGGAATGCTTGTTATGTAGTGTTAGAATATTTAGTGCCCCTCTCTCCTGCAGTTATATGAAAAATAGAAAATGTACCATATGAATGGGATGACCCAGCTAAGATTTCAAGGCAAAGTGTTGAAGGTACTGCTTGGATGCTTCTTGCTTCTTTAGTAACATGTAAGTAGATAGAGAAATGTCAAAGGAAAGACTTAAACAAAGAAAGACTAAGGACTTTCTGGTTTTAAAATTTTCAGCCTCTCCAGATAGCTAACAACACTAAAATTAAGAAATGGTTTCCAGCAAAGTTGAAGATCAAGACATTACCAGCAAAGTGTGGTATTTGATAAAATCAAGGGTGTGACTTGTGACTGTAAACCCTTGTGTTCTCTGGTTCTCTGCCTGAACAGAGAACAGTTGGAACAATAGCACTTCTACAAAGCTTAAGAGTTAATTTCCTCAGCAACCTCAGCAGTAGAGAAAGGATTCACTCAAAAAGATTTGAGGCTTTTATCAATAAGAGAAATGCAATGTTCGTAAGAAAATTAGAATGGTAGTAATGATACTGGGCAGGAGAGGCATCAAAACTGGTCAAGGGCACTGCCCAAATTGCTTACTGGTCACTATCTCAATTCTACACTCACGCACACAATTGCAAGACTACTCAGACTTAGGGAACAACAATAATGTGATTTATTTAACAAACAGGGAAAAGCAAAGAGTTACTGAGGCCGAGATATGGCCATTTACCTTACTTAAAGAAATTTCCAGTTCTTTAAGTCCCAAATAAGAAACAACGAAGGTGGCGTCTTCCCGCCACTGAGGACATGGAGCTCCTCTTCCAAACAGTAGGCCATGTGTCCAAGATGGAGTCTTCCTGACTCTGCAGACATGCAGCACCCAGACTGTAGGCCAGGTTCCAACTCACGAGGACGATACAGGACACAACTGGAGATGCTCTGGAGCTGCTATGGTACCTAACCACAGCACCAGGCCAACAACACTGAAAACAGCAACTACAGCAGCCAGATGGCCCAACAGACTGCTCTTCTCATGCATTTTTGGAAGGCCTCCGCTCCAGGCCTTTGCCTTCTTTCTTCGGCTGCAGTAAAAACAAAACTGGGAGCAGTTTCCGTTGCTCAGCTACTTGCAAAGCCTTCAAACTTTTCCTGTTGAAGAGTGGTGTGGTGTGGGCCAAAGTCATTGGCCCCAAAGTCACTTAAGTTTCCAAAAGTGCTCAATCAGAAACTCTACATCCTGGGGGCTCAAAAGCTCCTGGCAGCTGATTTCCTCTTCTACATCATGGCGACTAAATCTCCTTCTTCTTCATTCCCTTTTATTTCTCATCAGAGTCTCCACCCCAAACTACAATACCTTTTTAGCATTTTCCCTGGGGCTATCTATCCTCATCAGGAACCCCCTCCAGGGGGCACCACCTATGCCATACTTTGGTCTCAGCCCTGTTACAGTAATACCACCAGATTGGACTGAAAAGGAGAGAAACAGAACAAAAATGAGAAAAAAAGGATTTTGTACTTCCAAAATTCAATTGCGAGGGGCAGGTTTGCAAATATGAGTTTCCCTTCATGGAAAAGGATGAGTAACTCAGAGAATAGAACCCAAAACCTATAAGGCAGATTCAAAAACCAGTGAGAAGAAATAGGAACACATCCTAGTTAAGGAACTTCCCAAATATGCCCACTTGCATTTCAGACCTCTGACTTTTGTGTGCCTCCTATCTTCTGAATTTCAAACAGGAACATTAATCTTATGCCTATCCTACCATTGACTGTTGGTGTGTTAGAGGGAGATAATTTGTATTTCTCTGTTCACTAATATTACTAATGTTCACTGATATTCTAAAAGGGGAGCTTGAGATACACAAGGAGCTATACTTAAGAAACTATACCTGAGAAGTTGCATCTTGCCCTGGTTTGGATGACAGATTTCTGAGCTTCAAATTGAGATCATATTAAAAAAAAAAAAAAAAAAGGCTCTGAGGGGGTCTCAAGCAAAGGGTGTGAGTATTTTGCATGTGGGAGAGGCAAGAATCATTGGGGACCTGTGCATTGACTGATAGATATTTAACATCTGGTTTTTCAATAAAATTGTATGTGTGTGTGTGTGTGTGTGTGTGTGTGTGTGTGTGTAATTTTACTATCATAATTGTTGTATAGGATACAATTCATACTTTCCAAAGGATAATCAAAAAAACCAACTGGCATTTTTGCTGCTATATAGTATAAATTATACACCATGCTGATTTCAAGCTACCAACATAAAGTCACTGACTGCAGGCATAGAATGAGATTGAGATTTGTAATAGGACACAACTATACAGTATTTCCTCCAAATAGACATAATAGACATAAACAACTACAAGAGCATCAATAAAAGAAACATGTAGAAAAACAATTAGGAAGCAATACATTTTGAGTATTTATTACTTTAGCGCTTAATATAATTTACTTAAAGTAATTTAATTTAACGGTGGCTGTGTTAAGCAACAAAATTCGTAAAAATTAACTATTAAGTCTGAAAGCAGGTATGAGCCAATTTCAATGCACGTTTGATCCAAAGACAGTAAATAGCTGTGTAAGTGAATCATCTTGGAGAAGACATTCTAGTCCCAGTCAAGCCTTCAGATGACCACAGTTCCAACTAACATCTTTACTGCAACATCATGAAGACCCTAAGCCAGAAGCCCCTGCTAAACCAACTCTGAATTCCTGACCCATAGACTCTCTGAGATAATAAATATTCATTACTTAACACACAAAGTGTTGGGGTCATTTGTTTCTCAGCAACAGAGAATAAAACAGCAGCTGCTGCAGCCACAGGCAACATTGCCTCGTTGAGACAGAATACAAAAGGGAAAGGAGAAAGCCCCAGATAAGTCAGAACAGACATCTCAGAAAGTAGCCTTAGTTCTTCCATAAGCACCCCTAGAACCCTTTGAGAGAAATTCAAAAAGAAATTGGAGTGTTTTCAGGATTTTTAAATTCTCACTTTACCATTGAATTAACAAAGGTGCAGAGATGTTAAATAGCATATCCAAAATCACACAGTCAATAATCAAGAGTAAACCCATGTTTTAAATCCAAATTTAAATTTCTGCTTTCCCAAGGAAACCTTATTAAGATCTTGTAAAAGTGAGAATGCTAAAAATTGTTCAGAATGTTTGGCCACTGACAAAGTTAAAACCAACATTAGTGGCAGCAAGGCACCAGGCTGCCAGTAGCCGTAAAAGTCTCAAGGCCAGCAACCTTGAGATAAAATTCCCCCTGCCTAGGGCGAGGATTCCAGGAACTCGTAAAGATAACAGCACAGACCATCTGCTCCACGACCCCCTCATCCTTGATGTCTTGCCAAGTTCACTAGGACTTGCTGAATTCCATTGCCTTTATAAGCTGACCCAATTCTGTACTCGGGGTCCTCATTTTGCCCACAGGACCGCTGTGTCGGTACACCGGGCTGATTTGGACCCTAGCTCGAGCTAGCAATAAATCACCGCTTTGTTGTTACATCGAACTCTGCCTCAGTCATAATTGGACCCGTAACATATTTTAACAATCTTTAATTTTTATAATAGATTACTGCTTATGAATAATCTATCTCCACAACAATGTGATGAGAGAAAAGAGATTATTATTCTTTTCTATTTTGTAAATTAAAAACTTAAGAGTTGTATTACTAGCAACTGAACTGCAACTAGGAAACCTTCTATTCCAGTTTTTAAAAATGTAAAATTGAGTATAAATTATGGTCAGATGTAATTAATTGTTAAATTTATAGTATAGGATATAAAACCTATAAAATTTCAGAATTCAATGGCCTTATATTGTGCTAGTCTTTTTAATTTACAGTTAGTGGTAAGGAAACATCAAACAAAATTAAGCCACTCTGGGCAATAAATCTAGATAACATTTTTAAAATTTATTAAAAATTCTTATTTTTTTCAAAATTGAATTTCTTTTGAGCCTTATCCAATTTGACCCAGGAGCTATGAGTGAGTCTGTGTTAATTTTCATGATTGTCTTATACTACATTAATATATTTCCAAGCTCTTTAAATTATTCACTGTAACAGTTTTTCATAAACACTTCAAACGAACAGTAACATGGTTTTGTTTTCCAGATGTCAATTCATGTGTCTGAATAATTCCACCAGACTTTTATGATGACATCAATTCAGAATTGCAAAGAATAAACACCGAATTTTACTTGGAACAATTTTAACAAATTTCATATTTGCTTTTCCTCTTAAACTTACACTATTTATATACACAGTACAGTAACTGGAATGAATTTGAAAGACTGGAATGCTCTCTGGAACTAAGATTGAGAAATATGAACCAAAACCTCCTCCTGAGAGGTGTATTAAAAAATGTGATGATTTGCGAAACAGGAAATATTCAAAGTACTATCAAAAATACCAGAATTTGGCTGTGAACTGATGAGGGAAAAATCTCAGAAAGACATAGCAATGATTGTGGGCAAAGGAAGTAAACCTAAAGACTGTACCGTAATTTGAGGAAGAATGTATCAACAGAGCTGGGATGGCCAGCAGTCTCCTCACAAGAGTCTGAAAAAGGGGAAGCCAAGATTCAGAGAAGCAGGAGTGTTTTCAAGGCAGTTTCTAGCTTCATGTTCTCCAGACAGAAGCTGGAGAATCGTCCCATCCAAGAAGTAAAATAGTCCTATTCCTCTGGATTACCAATCCTCAAACACAAAGGGATTCTTAGGACCCCTTTATACCTTTAAGAATTATTGAAGAACCCAAAGACCTGTTCTCTATTTGAGTTACACTATTGATATTTACCAAGATAGAGAGTAAAGCTGAGAAAAATTTTAAAATACAATATACATAATCATACGTTCCATCAACTGACAGAATGATGACATAATCACATCATATAAATTCTGGAAATTCCACTAAAAAACTCATAATTGAGAGTGAAAAAGGCAAATACCTTCTTCTTCTCCTCTTTCCTCCTCTCCCTTCTCCTCCTCCTCCTCCTCTTCTTCTTCCTCTTCCTATTATTATTATAGTTTTGACTTCACAGACTCCTGAAATGTTCTCAAGGACTAGGAGCAAATCTCCAGAATATTCACCTGCATGATCATCATTTATGCAGCTAAGAGCATGTTGACTTCTTATGTGAAATTCCCTATGGGAGAGCAAGGAATTTATCTTCTTAGCAGTCTGCTCATCAGTCATTATTCTCACCAGCATTCTCATATTCTCATTGTTTGCTAACTGCGGTGAATTGACTTAGGGGAAGAGCTTTACTGTGAGTTCTCAGCTCTAGTAAAACTTCATCTTGATTTCTCCAAGTTGAAGTATCAGAACATCCCATTGTAAGGATTTAACTCAATCTCATTATTGGTCAGAACTCTGGGATAAATATATTAAGTCACATGATCTTTGTTAGGGAACAGCTGTAGATGCTGAAGGAATATGAGCACAGATACTGAGCACTGACATATTTTACATTCTGAGTTCCTCTTTCTGTGCTGTTCATAATATGCTGTGAATTCTCATTAACACCCTGTGAGGCAGGTTTTGTTATCTTCATTTTAGAGATTGTCAAATTGAAGAGTTGATTAGACTAGATCATAGTGGGGTATGATAAAGTTGGACTTTGGAGTTTTTAATAATAGTAGCAGTAATAAACCACTAGTGATTATAAGTGCCTACACATTGTTTTAAATGCTTTATGTGTATTGTTTATTTCTCTCAGTAATTCTATAAAATAGATACTATAGGGTCTCCCTGGTGGAGCAATGGGTTAAGTCTCAGCACTATGAAGCTATCTGCAGCCACTGCAGCATGATTTCGATCCCCAGCCAGGGAGCTTCCCACAGGGTGCAGCAGACCTCTCCTTCCCACAGGGTGCAGCAGACCTCTCAGGGTGCAGCAGTTTATTTTGCTCTCCTCAGCAGTTTATTTTGGTCAATCTGCCTGTTGTGCTTCCCACTCTGTCTCTGATGAATCCTCTCATCACCCCCACAACTCTGGCCTACACCCCAGCTCTTATATGCATAATCAAGAGTTAAATAAATCTTTAAAAATTGATACTATAGTTAATTTCCCATTTATATTTGACAAAACTGAGACACAAATAGATTAAATGAAATGTACACGCTCACACAGCACATAATTGGTGGGGAAAATTTGATTGATCACAGTCTAACTCTAGAACTCATGTTCTTAATTCCAAATTTCTACTATTTCTACAAACTTGCTATTCTCAAACCAATGACTTTAATCTTTCATTTATTGCTCTTGAAGACTCTTAGTAGAGACTTCTTAGGCATTATTTCTTGGCTGCATAGTATGTACTAAGGCTAATTAGATATAATAAAATCCTCTTTACAACACAAAGATATGTGAGTAGTGAAAAGGTGTGTATTTAGAAAGAAATACATTAAATGTCTATGTGTTTCAAGGAATAAAATTAATAGATAAAACACTGATTAATTTTACACATGTACTAAAAAATAAAAAATAATTATAGAATGAGAGAATCCCAGAATTCTAGAATTATCAAGTCACAGTTATGCTGTAAGTAGAAAAAGCAGGTAAGCCATGAACAGAGAAATGTTTGATTCTATGTTGTGTTTCAGTTACACATACTTAGTAGCATTCTCATTACTAAGCATGAATAATCCCAGGTTTGACCCAATAGGAGTAATTTCAAGGCACTTTCACACTGCTTGTCTCAGAAGCACAGGTGAAGTCACTGGCCGATTGTCAACTATCTGTTCCTGGTGTACTTTAAATTTGACCATCTATAAAGCTGCTTGAATTCTTATTTGGAAAAAAACTCACACTAGTAAGACAGAATTAAGAACAACTCAGAATGAATTTTACAGATGTACACTTTTTTAAGGATATGACTGAAATTGTTTTTAAAAAGATACTGAATTTATTATAGTTTTAATATTAATGAATTACAAATTGTTTGAATATTTAATGGTATTAGTAATTGCACAATATTGATAGCTATTATTATTAACATTAATATTGATAAATATAATCAAATAACTAAGCATATACTTAACCGATCAGCATGTATTATATTTTCAGTTCAGCTATGTGATCATTTATTAACTCACTTGCTAAATTTGATGATTTAGTGCTTGTTATAGCAGGAAAACATCAGGGAGCAGGTTCGCCATGGAGCTGTGCAGATGGGTCAAAGGGAAGGAACCCTGGAGCCCACAGTGACTTTTAGGCTTTTTATTACATCTTTTGTGGCAAGGTACCCCTAGGAGGCAGGTGGGGGGGCGGGGCGCAAGAAGCTGGCAGGCCTCCTAGACACCAGCAAATCTTCACCTTCTCTTGGCTCTCTGTTGCTGCCGCTGCCCCACTCTTCTTTCCTTGTGCTCTCTCTGTCTGCTCCACGCACACGCATGTGCACACTACACTACGCTACTCCACGCTATGCCACACCCATCTTCAGTACATACTGTGTGCTGTCAGGCACGCAGGTAGGCTTGCAGAGGCCCATCACTGAAGGGGTAGGCGGAAAACCCTGATAACTCTTCTGCCTACCCTATAGTGCTCTGGACTCTTGCTGAATAAAATTCCATTTTGAGTGATGATGGTTTCACTTTCTTTCACAGACATTTGGAGATAAAGATAAACTCAGAAGTAATTCCTTTGATATTCTTTGATAATTTCAAAAAGGAAAAGAATTTCAAATCTAGTGCATTTCAGTTATGGAAAAAGGTGCCAGTCAAAACTGGTTAAGCCCTTCCCGACCTTATGACATTTAGATGCTCTTCCAACCTAATTCACTTTGTCCTAAGCAAATAGACATGACTTCAGAACTGAAAACAATAGTTCATGGCCCACTGTTGATTGAAATATTATTCAAATGTCACAAAAACATAAACAAAAAGTGCGCCTCTCTCTCCTCTTTCTCGCTCTCTTTCCTTCCTTCCCTCCCTCCCTCTCTTCTCCCCCCTTTCCCTTTTTTCTCCCTCTTCTTCTTGGGCCTCCCTTGATCTTTTGTTCTACTGATCATTTTGCTTACCGGTTTATAAAGATGTTCTGTTCCTATTTAGAGAGAAACTAAGAATGCAATGCTAGCTTGGATTTTATCAAGCCTAATTGACTCAACAGTTTTCTTATTATGGCAATGTTATCAAAAATAGTAAATGATTTTAAGCAATCTAACATATTTAAAAAGTGTAAAATAATCCAGGGCACATTTTTGACTGGTTCTTTTTCAGATTAAAACAGATATGACTAGGAGATAGCTATATATTTCTTTTAAAAAAAGAAAGACTACAGCAAAAGAAAATTTACATGAAGTTTTAAAATTGACATAGTACACAAATTTTGTTTCATAAAATAAGTGGCAAGTAAAATATTTCACAGCATTAAGAAGATAATTCAATATGCAGATCATACAGGGAATGTACATTTCAAAATTTTAAACTGTTTGGTTGAACAATTAATAACCCAAATGGCAGCAGCTGATAGACCCAGAATAAAGAGTTCAAAAGAACCAGGATAAACATATAAGAGTTTATAAATAGCATCCATCTGTTATTAGTTATATCTAATAGATACAGCAACACATGTTCCTCATATCAGTTAGTTTGTCCTAAAATATCTTTCTTGTAAAGCACCTTGGAGCACAGTGATTGAAAATAAAGAGACAGAGTACTCTTCAATTTTTAGTTTGTAACACTTCTATGGATAGGTATGTTGTCTTTTATTTCTGTTTTTGCAATAGCCTTGATATGTTATCCTTATCTGAAGCTACAGTGTGAGTACCAAAAAATGAAATGATGGATGTAATAGGTCACAGTCAAGCATTCTTCAAACTGCAGGGTAATGTTGCTGAGGATAACAGGGATGCAGAGCTTGAATTCCACAGTGCAGGATAATAGTACCACTGCCGACAAAAGAACTAAAGGATTCAGCAGCAGAAGAGGCTGTCATAGGACTAGGGAATGAATGCACTGAGAAGACTTTCAAAACATTTAGTTGATTCCATTCTAAGTTAGGGTCTTGCCATCAGCTTCTACTAAATTTTAGAGCCGTCTTCAGATTATCATTTGCCATTTGTCCTATATATTAAAATAGGATTAGTAGTGTCTGTTTTCTGGGCCCTACCTCACAAAACAATGCCCTGAGTACTTAATTCCTATGAAAAAGTTAAAGTAGGTAGATAAAGAATATTTACCACTAATCTTTCTATCTTGAATTCCATAGACACAGATGGATACCATAAAGAATCTGGGAAGCTAGTAATTTTTCTTCAAGGATTTATTGTATAATCAGAGAGCTTAAGTATTGCATTAGCTGTCTAATGCTACATAGCTACATTAGATGCTATAATGATGCACCAAAGAGAAGAGACTTTCTGTTACTTCTGCCATACACTGTGGGTCACACACATCAGCACTAATAAAATGTGCAAGAGAGCTATACGGTGCTTACAATTCAGGAGGTGCAGACCCTGAGAGCTGGTTCCACAGATACATCCTTATAAAAAGCAAATGTGCAAGTTCAGTGAATGATAATTCTGAATGAGTGAATCATAAAAATATAAGTTATGCAAGAACATCAGGGGAGATCTGGGTTAACAAGGAAAGGGTCATGGTGCTGACAAGGCTTCCAACAAACCTGGAGGGATGGTTAGAATTTAAACAGCCAAATAGAAGCTGGGGAAACATTCCAGTGAGGGGAAAGTAGCAGAATCAAGGAAAAGACATGCTGGAGAAACTAGGATAATTCTTTGACACCAGAAACTGATACAGTGAATCTCTTGAAAAATCACATTGCAGATAGACTTGTAGAACATACCCCCAGCATCATGAGAATCAAAACCTAAGGCACCTATAACACTAAGCAGGTAAAACTCTATTTGATGCATTTAAATGTGTCCAGTGTCTTCTATGAAGCACAGCAGTATGTTACCAAGTGCCAAAGGAGACCATTCTTTAAAAAAAAAAAAAAACTTACAAAAATGGTTTTAACAAAAAACTTAATGATTTCAATGAACTGCTATATGGTATATATTATCCTTTTTTTAAAATATTTATTTATTTATACATACAAGCTGGGGTACAGGCCAGAGGCATGGGGCGGCGAGAGGGTTCACCAGAGACAGAGTGGGGAGCAGAACAGGCAGATCAGAAATACACTGCTGAGGGGAGCAGTGGGCGAGGCAGGAGAGGTCTGCTGTGCCATGTGGGATTCTCCCCAGCTGGGCATCGAACTCACATTGTGCCCTGCCGATAGCTCCACAGCGCAGCTCTCAACCACTGCGCCACCAGGGAGGCCTATATGGTATATATTATCTAATGGCTAATACTTTATTAACAAAATCTTATCTCATTTAACCTTCTAATTTATTTAGATATGAAATAAACAAAGGAAAATGATTGATTTGTGTTGGAACTTTTCCCCTCGAGTTGGATATCCAATGGTGAGATGAGGGTTTATAAGCTCTCCACTGATCTTTCTCTTCTAGGTATTGGAACACTATAGAAATTGGCACCTGGAGTCAATAGATGTGAAGTAACCCTCCCTACAATGTAAAAGAATGGACTTTGGTAGTAGAGGGGAAAGGATTTATCCAACTCTGGGCATTCAAGTGACTTCAAAGTTTGCCAGCCATGCTTCATTTTCTTTTTGTGTGCAGGCAAAATGCACATAACATTAAATTTACCATTTCAACCATTTTTAAGTGTACAATCCAATGGCATAAAGTGCATTCACACTGTTGTATAACCATTACCACATTTCAATTCTAGAATGTTTCACTATCCCAAAGTGATATTCTATGCTATTAAACAATAGCTCTATATTTCCCCTTTGAAGCACTGGTATCCACTATTCTACTTTCTGTCTGGATAAAGTTGACTATTTCAGATACTTCCTATAAGTAGAATAGTTATCTCTAAGGTCTGATTTATTCCAGTTTTCAAGTTCAATTGACTTTTGCTGTCTGAAGTAATTTTTTTAAAGATTTGTTTATTTATGCATACAAGAACTGGGGTGTAGGCCGGAGGTGTGGGATGGTGAGAGGATTCACCAGAGACAGAGTGGGAGCAGACCAGGCAGATGTACTGAAGTACACTGCTGAAGGGAGCAGCGAACGAGACAAGAGAGGTCTGCTGCACCATGTGGGAAGTTCCCTGGCTGGGGATCGAACTCGAACCCGTGATGCAGTAGCTGTGAACTGCTTCATAGTGCTGTGCTTAACCCGTTGTGCCATCAGGGAGGCCCTGAAATAGATTTTGACCATGAAAAAAGTCATGTTCTTTCTTAAATATGTAGATTATTTTTTATCTTTATGTGAGAATCTATATAGTTTCTTCTCATATCAAGGACCTCCTAGGACAGGTAAAGTTTATATACTTTCACCACTGAATTTGGAACAGAAAAAGAGAATTGGTCAGTTGACTTTGCAACCAAGATGTGGGCGAGAACTTACTAATGAATTCCAAAGGTAATAGGCAGCATTAGGTATGAGAGGTCATATAGGTGTCTCTCCTCACCCATTGGTTTGCACCTTCTTTAGATGCTCATTAATGAAGAAATCATGGGCTCCATTTTCTTCCAGAGTGTCTCTATTATTACAAACACATGGCATGAACCTAATCTGGTTAGACATTTTCCTCCATTGATATAAAATGAAATGAATGAGTGACACAATGTTTACCTTCAATATATTTCACTGTTTGTGAAGATATATGGATATGTTTGCTGTTTGTTAGAACCAGAAGTTGTTTTAAATATGTGTGTCCCAAGGAGTCCAACAAGTGGCAGCAGAGTGAAAATGTTGTCCTTACCATATACTCCAAATAGATGACAGCAGAACAAGCCAAAAACCCATGAAGAATAAAATGGACACCTACGGCACACAGTGGAAGTAATGATCTGGCAGAAAGGGTTAGGAGTTGAGTAACTTAACTCCTAAAGAGTTAGGGTTGAACAAGCTATGTTTATAATGATAGTAGGGCAATAAAAACCACGGGAGGGAAGGGTGGCTGCTGTGCAGAACCCCTCCAGTTGTTGATTCAGGGGCACAAGACAACACCTGGGACGCTTGAGAACTGGAATTGCACTGGATAAAGTGGTATCTAGAGTTGGTGCCTGGGACAGAGGGTGCTCCATTGGAAAGCTTCAGGGATGGGGATGCAAAGCAAGAATAATAGGCTTGAGCCTACAGTTCTCAGAAAAGAACTGCAACCAGAACCAGTAGGGAGAAACATGTTAGATCACCTATGTCTCCTCATAGGTGAGGCTACTACACTAAACTGAGGCTGGGATACTCAAAATGCCTGCCATCCCACCATGTCAGGGTTAAAACCAAAACAACAAATGAACACTTGCATGCGGAGTTTCAGCAATTGTTAGTAACAGAAACACTCACCCAGAAAACAACCCAGAATAAAGTTCTGTGCTGGAAAGAAAAGAACAACCTCCTGACCTATGGCCCTGTATCAACTACAATCATTGTGCTCCAAGTGTAGCTTAGAAGTGGAAGTTGACACTATAGTAAGAGACACTATAGTCTTGACCATATAATGGGGAATGCAGTCTCTTTAATAAATGGTGCTGGGAAATAAATTGGAAAGCTACACATAAAATAACGAATTTGATCACTTGCTAACCACATACACAAAAACAAACTCCAAATGGATTAAATATTTAGATATAAGATCTCAAACAATAAGATATATAGAAAAAAAAAACATTGACAATGCATCCAAAAATCAATGATAAAGATGTTTTGGTAAACTTGTCCTTATGTCAAAAGGAATTTAAAAGAAAAATATTTATTTATTTGTGGATACAAGAACTGGGGTGTAGGCCAGAGGTGTGGGATGGTGAGAGGGTTCACCAGAGACAGAGTGGGAAACAGAACAGGCAGATCGACCAAAATACACTGCAGAGGGGAGCAGCAGGCGAGGCAGGAGAGGTCTGCTATGCCATGTGGGAAGCTCCCTAGCCAGGGATAGAACTCGTGCTCAGCAAACTGGTGCTGCAGTGGCTGTGGATAGCTTTGTAATGCTGAGACTTAACCCATTGCACCACCAGGGAGGCCCTAGCAAAGATTTTATATGGTAAAAGATAAAAAAAAAGCCTTATTATATGTGAGAAAATATTCACACAAAATATAATTGATAAGTGATTAATATACAAAATATATTTTAAAACTCAAAAAATTAACAATAAAAAACCCCAGTTAATATATGGACAGCAGATACGAATAGCCAATTCATCAAAGAGGATATTCAGAAGGTCAATAGATGTAAAAAATATATCATCATTTCCAATTAGAAAGATGCAGATTAAAGCCATAATGAGATACCACCTATGCCCATGAGAATGGCACATACTCCAATAAGAAGTACTAGAGAAAAAGTGAAATTCTATTACACTGTTAGTGGTATAAACTAGTGCAAAAAGTATGGAAAACAATCTGGATTTATCTTAAAAATCTAAACATGCGACTACCATATGACCCAGCAACCCCACTGTTAAACATCCATCCATCAGACATAAAAGTGTCAACACAAAAAAAACCATACGTTCAACAATGTTCATAGCAGTATTATCTTCAATGGCTAGGACATGGAAGCAACTTAAATGTATATCAATAGATGATGGGGTCAAGAAAATATAACATAACCACAATATGGAATACTATTCAATCCTAAGAAAAGATGAAATGCAGCCATTTTCTTTTTCTTTTTTTTTTTATTTATTTTTTATTTATACATACAAGCTGGGGTACAAGCCAGAGCTGTGGGGTGGCGAGAGGGTTCACCAGAGACAGAGCGGGGAGCAGAACAGGCAGATCAGAAATACACTGCTGAGGGGAGCAGCGGGCAAGGCAGGAGAGGTCTGCCACACCATGTGGGATTCTCCCCCGCCGGGCGTCGAACTCGCGTCGCCGCTGCCGACAGCTCCACAGCGCAGCGCTTAACCGCTGCGCCACCAGGGAGGCCCTGAAATGCAGCCATTTTCAACAAAATAGAGAGCGTTTGAGAGAATTATGTGTAGTAAAGCAAGTCAGAATGACAGAAACAGATACTGGACATTTACATAAGAGATAATTCAGTAATGTAAAATATTTTTAAAAACCAACGGGCATAAACACCATGAGGGCTATCAGGTTATGAGGGAGGTAAGGAGGTAGAAGCCAAAGGGACGTGAGTATATAAGAGATGGTGGAGGGGGTACAAATTTGTCCTAGGTAGCAATGCAACTGAATCATGTCATAATCTGAATATGATATATTTCACAATACCAAAGGCATATATATATGGTTAAGATCAAACCAATATCTTTTAAAAATTTACATATGTCTGTGTGAGTATGCATGTGTGTGGACTATCAGTAACATAAAGGGAATGGGTTTTCTAGATGACAATGGAGGACAATGAGTGAAGTAAATGTCTAGGAAAGTGTCTAATGAGTTATGATGGGGAAAATTATCAGTCTGTCACTGTTCCCTATCTTTGACATCAAAATAGTAGTGAAAGGTATGATCTTTATAGTGGATGTCACTTCATGATCCACTGCTCTGCAGTATATTAGAATTGAGGAAGGAAAGAAAGGAACTTTTGAGAACTGTTTGAAGATAGAACTTGGATTCTCTTTAATGCTATTAAAGAGATATAAATAATATATAAAAATTACTTTTAAAATTACTTTAACTGATGGGACTATAGTTAACTTGAAATTCTACAAAGAGCTAAGACCACACACATTCCTATCTTTTATTAATGTTAAGTAAAATTTTCACTTTTTTTCCTTGCCATCATTAAAATCATTGCTATATGGCCTTAACTGAGTACAATTTCAGTGGACTATTCTGTTTATTCTGAATAACTAATAACAACTGTTACAAAAACAATCTCAAAACCTTAGTGACAATATAAATATCTCTCATATACAGGAATTTCTACGTAGATTTGTGAGATTCTCCATTTACTGCTTCAGGAAGTTAGATTCCCTTCATCTGAGGCACTTACATCTCAAGTCATGTCTTCCAAAGTTGGCACAAAAGAAGGTGGTGATGGAGGAGGCACATATTTCTTAACTGTCTTGGAAGTAATTTTTATCATTTCTTCTTATAGTAAGTACATTGTTACAAGATAAATACAACAAGGTTGGGAATTCAGGGATACCTGGCTTTCAGATCCCCTCCCCACCCCAGCCCTGAACTGGAGCACAAGCAATCTCAGCACTCTAAGAACCTCACCCATACAAATGATTACCCCATTTTCACTTCCCTGTGAGTATTCTGGAGGACAAGGGCAGCATGACTGAATCCTTGCAGACAGGTAGTGAGCATATACAAAAAGTCAAATCTACAGTATGGTAGAAAGCACACAAAGTTGAGCATACAACTCCATTTTAGTGAAAGTGGATAAGATACTGTCAGTTCCCAGCCTGACTTTGCAAGATCAAGAGAAGGTATGCAATCTTAAGAATTACCCTCTAAGAAGGAAAAAAAAAGCATGGGGCAGGTAGCAATTGCAGAGGTCTAAGAAATACTCAGAAACCCTAACAGGGGTGACAGAAGGCATTTCTGTCTTGAAGCAAGTCGGTAAAGACTGGAGTAGGTTGTTGATTCTACAAATGCAAAGACAACAATGCATGGCTGCAAGGAGCATGAAAAATCAAGGAAATGTGACACTATCAATGGAATAGAATAATTTTCCAGAAACCAACTCCAAAGAAATGGAGATATGCAATTTGCTTGATCAATAATTCAAAATAATTGTTCAGGGGGAGCTCAATGAAATATTAAAAAAAATCTACAAAAATCAGGGAAAGAATACATGGACATAATGAGAAGCTAAACAAAGTGATAGAAATCATAAAAGAGAACCAAACATAAATTTACCTCAAAGAATGAGGTGAAAATGAAATAGAGAATGTGAGTGGCAGACTAGATCAAACAAAATAAAGAACATGTAAAATAGAAGATATGATTAATTGAAATTATCTGGTCAAAGGAGAAGAAAAAAAGAAAAATAAATACAGAATGCTCTCATGAACTATGAGATGCCATTAAAAAATGGCCTTCCTGGTGGCCTATGGGTTAAATCTCAGCACTATTACCTCTATGGCCTGAGTTCAATTCCCCGCCAGGGAGCTAACCCACATATGGTGCAGCAGACCTCTCCTGTCTCACCCGCTGCTCCCCTTTGCAGTGAATTTCAGTAAATCTTCCTGTTCAGCTCCCTACTCTGTCTCTGGTGAATCCTTTCACACACACACACACACACACACACACACACACACACACACGCACATGCCTCTGGCCTACTCCCCAGTACTTCTATGCAAAAATAAATAAAATTTAAAAACATATTGACAATCTAAGCATCATTGGAGTCCCAGGAGAACAAGAGAGGGTAAAGGGATAAAGTGGCAGAAAGCTTACTTAAAGAAATAATGGTTGTATACTTCCCAATCTTAAGGAGAGATTGGACATCCAGGTTCATGAAGTTCATAGATCTCTCCAAAATTTCAACCTAAAACCATCTTACTTGAGATATGTTATAATAATAAAACCGTCTAAAATCAAATATGAAGTGAGAATGTCATCAAGAGGTAAAGATAAGGAAATTTCAATGGTTTTCTCAGCAGAAACTTTGCAGGTCAGGAGACAGTGAGGTGATGTATTCATGGGGGAGGGCAAACAGGGAAGGGAAGAACACAAGGGAGTATGGTGATGGTTTACAGGTGATAAGGTGGCAGAGAACTATGGGGACTACAATGATATAAGAAAAAATCAGTTAATAAAAATATTTTTTAAAAAGAATAGAATAACGAAAAAAAGTATAAATGAAAAGTTTCCAGTCACAAATACTTTGCCAAGAAAAGCTGTCTTTCAGAATTGAAAGAGAGATAAAGACTCCAAAACAAACAAAAACTGAGGGAGTTATCATTAAATCTTCCCTACAAAAAAAATGCTGATAGGAGTTATTCAAGTTGAAAAGAAAGAACACTAACTAGTCATACAAAAACATAAGAAGCAAATCATATCACATATATTATAATTTTATTTGTGAATTATATGTCATTTAAGCCAGAGGAAAAAAAGACCTCCCAGATGCCTCATGGCACCCTTTACTTTGCCCCTCAAAACTCCTAATAGACAATCACTATTTATTAAATGTCTCTAAAGCACCATTTAAATGTTTGTTAATATTGAAAGTATGGGATTAGAGCATTAAACAAAACATTCTAAGTTGTTAAGATTGCTTAATATTTTTCTGTGATTTTCAATAGGACATAAAATTTCAGAAAGGGAGAAATATAATCTTTCTTATTCACATTTCAATCTCCAGTGCCTAACACTGGAATTGATGAATAATATATTTATTTTTTATATATTAATTCACATATATAATGAATATGTTCGATGAATATTACTAGATGATAAAAGGATATCACTTTAGCATGTAACAGCATCTTACCAAATACTTCCTTTCTCAATTGAAAATATGTTTTAGTTAAATTATTTCATCATAAATAAACCAATGAATGCTTAAAATGATCCTTTTTAAGGATCCTTTTAAAGAAAAATTCAAACACCTTTGGTGTCATATTAACACATTGTATGTGGGAAACGTATTTATAGGTTTTACACTGACTGGTAGTAGAGCGCGGGACACGTATTAATACGTTTTTTATAGACTAGCGGTAGAATGCGGGTAATGTATAAATATGTTTATTTTTATACTTTTTTTTAATACTTAAAAAATTAGCAAAAATGGCCCGTGCCACCTGTTAGCGTGCGATAAAACTACCTGTAAACAATGTGTTAACTTGAATTCTAGGTCAAAATAATTTTTAAAAATGTATGAGGAATACAGTGAGAGAAAATTCATTTTGTATCTTCCATTCTTCCCTTCCTCTGAGAAATATAACTTTTGCAACTGCCAGCACTTATTACAAAATACCAAAAGAAACAGATAAAAAACAACTTTCTTTGCACACAAATTTCATGACAGCACATTGTAATATTTTACTATACTCAACTCCACATGACACCAAAGGCAAGTGTTAACATCGAATATGCCTTGAGACGTGGAAAGTTCATTCATATGTTGAATTTAAGGACCCAATATTCCCTGGTTGTGTCTCCCAGGTATGAAGATAGAAACTTAGCAGGCGCCACCCAGAGAAAGCCCTGTAATGGAAAGAGACAAAGAGCACCCTTTTTTTCTTTTGGTAACCACTATTTTACAGAATACTCATCAGTTAAGGTCTTTCCCTCTGAGAACCTATTTCCATACACAATGTGACAAAGATAACCCAAAAATCATGTTACATACATAACATGTAGGCACCCACAAAGGATTACCAATATTTTCCTCATTTTTCATTTTAATTCGGTTTTCACTTTCTTTTTTCTTTCTTTTCTTTTCTTTTTTTTTTCTTTCTTCTATCATCTTGGTTTAATGTACCTCCTGTGAGCTATTCATGGATATACTTGATTCTAGGAGGAAAACTGATTGCTAAGATTTATGAGGTCGTGATGATTTATTCACCCCTTAAGGAAAAAAGCAATCTATCAAATTTTCAAAGACTGAACAATCAAGCTCTGCCTGTATTTATAAAGCTGTTTTCTTGAAGAACAACTAAGGTACCAACTTAAAGATAAGGCAGACTTTTCTGGGCAGACATTTTGAACAAGAATATTTTAGAAACTAGTGTATTTATTTGCAACTGAGGGTGTTTTCAGCAGAAAATAAACTCAATAGTATAATTACTTTGAGTCAATGTTACCTTTTTTTTATAAATTCATTTGGAATAAAATGTTTTACTAATCATATACTCTGGGGAAAGTAGCTGGATGCTGAGCACAAGGGTGAAATGGGTGGTCAGAGTCCTTAAAACAGAAACATGGAGAAAATCGAAGATAACATGCTAACAAAATCAGAATTTAATTTGTCTGAATGAAGCATCAGGAGTAAAGACTTAGCTATGAAGGTGAAAACATCATAGAAGAAGCTGGTATGACCCCCAAGTACCAAATAGGACCAGGACATTAAGGGAAAGACTGAAATTCCCTTAATTCTCTCTTAACACTTTGTGGTCCGCTCACGTATTAGTACGTGTTTTTGTCACCAGTATCAGGTGGCCGCTCACATATTAATACATGTTCATCTAGTCTCCAGTTTTTCACGCCACGGTGGATTTATTTGGAACTATTAGGATCTATTTCTTTGATCGTACTCAGTCTAGAAGCTTTACACATTGTTTTGGTGAAAGTGTAAGGTGTTTTATGAGCGATATTACAGCTTTTTAATATCCAGTAGTTCAGGAGTTGTGTGTGTTTTATTGAATGCTTATACCATTCATGCGGTGGCACAGAAAATGGCCGGCCCCGACGGCTGGTAAATTTAAAGGGCACCGGCACACAAAGTGTTAACAGTGTCCCTAACTTCACTGTATGGGGCAAAGAAAGCAAAACCAGAGCAGATTTATACAGAGGAAGTCCTGCTAAATCGAAGTTCCACAGCATACACTTAAAGAAAAGAAGTTCCCAAATTTAGATACGGGCTAGGCACTAGAAGGTGAAGATTAGGAAGCCAATGGAGATAGAGTGAATATTAAATTTCTCTCAACTTTGTTCAACGGATTTCATTTCCCAAAGTGCCAAATTATTTTGGTTTCACTAAACTAAATCCCAAATGTAAAGCTTCAGTTCATTAAAATAGCAACACCTAATGCTGTCTGAGGCTAATTCAGCCTGTCTCAAACCTTAGGCAAAGAACTTTTTAATAGTTTCAAGCAAATTACATATCAAAACTGCTATTGGGGCTGCCTAGCAACAGAGCTAATTACATAACATAAACTCACAGCAAATCCTTAGTAAAGCAACTCTTTATTCAAATTATAAATGTTTTTCCACAAAAAGTATACTCTGAAAGCGTATGAGGTGGGAATATCATACGGCATATCCTATTAGACTGTCTTGTTTAACACATCCTATCTGTGAAATATCAGCTTACCTCTGGAATTGTAAATTCATCACAAGGAATGCAGTAATAAAACTGTTTATTTTCCCCCACCCCCTGCGTATTGTAACATATTTTCTGATTTATGAACTGGAGTTGATTTCTTCTGAAACCGGTAGGATCTCTTTATGCATTGTCCATGAATCTGCTCTTCTGGTTAGCACAACTTTCCCAGCCATGGGGAGTTTAGTGGAAGAGCTTTTAAATTGCTATGGCAGAATACACTCTCTGTAAACTTATTCTCATAAGGATGAAGACCATAGTCTTCTATTCTGGAAAAGTATTTGTTTAATTTCTAACAAATCTGCAATAAAAAGCAGAAAGACTACCCATAACCATTGTCTCTGTATTATTTTTTACACAAGAATTAGAAAAATCCTAAAATTTCAAAAAATTTTCAGCTAATACATTCTGAACACAATTTGAGAATAATTTTATTTATTTATTTCAACTCTTTATAATATGGGTGTTTCTCCCCTTCCCCTCCATACCATCCTTCGTGTTGCAATGTCCCTTTGTTCCTCCCCTTTTCCTCTTAATCTCAGCTCCCTCAGGATGTTTCTAATATTTAAGATTTTAAATATTTCATTGTGTCTAATCATCTTATATGTAAATATAAATATCTGTCTTCATGATTCTGACTTGCTTTACTACACATAATTCCTTTGAACTCCATCTTGCTGTGGCTTCATTTAATCTTTAATTATGCTAAATAATGATCTATATTGTGGAATATGCCACATCTTTTTGATGTAATCTTCTATTGATGGACATTTAGGCTGCTTCCATATCCTAACTATTATAAATGGTCCTGGAATAAACATTGTAGACAAGATAGCTTTTTGTATTGATGGTTTAATGTTCTTTGATCTGATGCCCAAGAATGGATTGCTAGGTCATATGGTATTTTCATTTTCAGTTTTTTTAATCTAAACCCAGAATATTTTCCATAATGGCCAAACTAACTTACATACCCACCAACAGTGTAAGAGGGTTCCTCTTTTCCTGCATCCTCTCCAGCATTTATTGTTGGGGTCTGTAACTAATAATAGTGACCACTCTACAATACTGGGGCTTCAAAAATATCAAATATATAATAGCATGCTCTCCACCAGGAAAACAACACTGAAGTAGAAAATAAATGTAAATGTAACTTTATAGAAGGATATTTCTACTGTGATTAGTTCTTGAAGAGAAATTTTGAGGATTAGGCAATTTTCTCTCCAATCTATAAATTTTCCCTCCAACCTATAAGTCTTTGGATATGCTAATAAATAATTAATGCTCTATTAAGTTATTGTGCTGAACATTCATTAGTATTTAATAAATACTAATTGATAATAGTTTTTCTTCCTCAGTATGCATTAGCATGTAATAATTTTCATTTATTCCTAGCTATTAATTTGAAAAAAGTTTTTATAAATAAGTTTATTTTGTTCCTCACAGCTTCAAAAACAAATACCATTTTAGGGAAAAATTTCCACTTCCTTTTTTTAACGCAAGCTTTAGAATGTAATGTATTAGTTTTTCTGCAGCCTGCATGTAGGCTTGTATAATTATTCACTCTTCCTACAATCATTTAATTATTTGTTCAACAGTATAAAAGCTTCTCATTATAGTATTTTAATTTATTGTCTTAATCTATATTAAAGATTTATAAGATAATATCACCCCTCCCATTTGGTCATGACAGATAAAAACTCCAAACAATCTGTTAGGGAAATTTAACATATAATGGAATACTCCACATTTTAGATACAGTTTTGATAAGCAGAATTCAGAAAACTAGATGCTAATTATTCCTAGACATTTCAAAAATCCTCAGTAAGTTATAACATTTACTACATGGTAGGCTGAACAAAGCAATTACAAGAGTCACCAAAATTCTGCCAAATCATGAAGAGCCAATCTGACTAAAAACCGAGCAAGTCTGGTAAAACTCATGGGAAATGTTTTCAACCATAAAGTAGGGAAAATAACTGTGCTCGGAAAGCAATTTTGATTTGCAGTATTTCAGAGCCATCCCATTCAGTGGTGCTTATATGAACACAGTCAAAGCATTAGAAAGCTATAGAATTTAGCACTGAAAAGTTAATATAATAATCTCGAACATCATTTAAGGTTGTAATTAAACAAAGTCAGAAACACTTTTAAAGCCAAAATAAATACAAGTTATTTTCCACTTGCAGAGCAGAGGTGCCATTTGTTGGCATCATCTCAACCTGGCACCTTCTGGCACAATCAAAGACTGAACAACCTCAAGTCTTATTACCACAATTACTCTCCTATTTTATAAACTTCAGGTTCAGCTATGCATTCTAAAAGGCCAATGTCTCTTCTAAACAGTGCAAATCCTTTTTGAACAATCACCTTTTTCAATATATCAGAACGAGTGAAATATCCAGTTGTAAAAATCAGCAGCTTAAATAGAACAAACAACTGACTTTGTTAACCTCTTGAAAAACAGTGAAAAATTATTGATTCTTAAACTAAGTAAAGAATTATTTTACTTTTCTTTTTTGGTCACAGTCATGCTTTTTCTTGCAATATCCCTGAATGCACATGATTTAAGATACAAAGTCAGTAGAAACAGGTAGTATAACATTTAACAGAGAAAGCTCTGGAGTAAGACAACTTAGACTTATATCCTGATTTTCCTATTTCTGTACGATGTTGGGCACATGTTTGTGAAAGATCCTCTTTTACAGGATCGTTCCTACAAAAATTTGTAGGGATATATACCAGCACTATCTCATAAGTTTGTTGTAAAAATTGATAGAAAGCACATAAGATGCTTGGTTCAGAGGTTGGCACACAGTACTCAAAAATGGAAGTTATTAATACTAGTAGCATCACATGTATACTAATAGATGTTGATTGGATTGATGAGTGCATTGTTAAAATAAAATGAAATTGATGCCTATAGGAAAATAGTTGTACTGGTGTGGATATAGTCTCACAGTGAACCTGTTCACCATCATTTACCTGTCTAAGTAAGCTATGAACATCAGAAATTTTGCATCAGAAAATACCCAGAAATGGCCAGTCCTGGAGGATAATACAAGAGAATTAGATAATGAATCAGGTGAATCCTTTTATTTCTGGGTCAGATTTGCTAAAACTTTCAATTCACATAATATCTTGGAAAATCATCCCACAGAAATCCCTCCACTCTTAGGAGTTTTCACTTAGTCTTTTAGTGTTAAAGATTTAAAACCATCTAAAACTCTGTCAGACTGATGATAGTGATATGTTTCCTATTTTTATCACAAAGTACTGGCAGGTTAGGTATTATAATCTCCATTTCATAAATTAAGAAAATGAGAGTCATAAAGTTGTGGTAATTTGTCCCAATCACATATCTTGCAAGTGGTAGAGCCAGAACTCCATTGAGTTTTTAGATTGCACTTTTGGCTTGATTTAACCATTATTTCAATAACAAGAATCAATAGCTAAAATGTGTTCAGATGTTGTCCAGGTACTATGTATACAAATGTAAATAAGACAGTGTGACTCCTTCCAAACTGCTTATAATTTAATGCAAAAAGACAGAGAAGTGCAATTAAAATACCTCTCCCATATTTTAAGTAGTTTATGAAAAATATGGATTATCACCCAGAAACTTACATTTTCTACAAGTCTAATGGGGTAATTCTCTCAGACCACACCTGGAGAAAGGTTATAATAGAAGTAGTCACAGAACTAGTAGCAGAAAGAACTTCCTGGGGAGATGATTTGTAAGCTGGGTATTAAAGATTAGTGGGAGTTACCTAAGCAGAGAGACTAGAAATGAGGGGAGAACAATTTAGATAGAAAAAACAGAACTGACCAAACTTTTGACATATAAAACTCATTTGGAAAAATGTGGCAAAGTGTAACTAAACTAAAAGAGGAAAAGAATGGACTAAGAAGGAATAACTTTAGGTACGGTAGAGAGGACAAAGAATCTAGAGACTTTGTGAGCTACATTTAGAGTTAGAAAACAAACAGAAGGCCAGGCAGACCCAGGTGGATTTTAAGGAAAGTAGCAAAGTTAGTAACTATGATTGCTGCCTTCAACTCCTTAGTATGTCCCATAATGCTATATAGAGAATTGTGGAATTTTATTCCTGAATAATTAAGTTTTCCTTGGATTGACCTGTTTCAGTTAAATTGTGTCTCTAAGAAGGATTTGAAACAGCCCATAATCATGTTTCACTATACATAACACACATTTTAAGATGAAATGGTGAATCTTCAAGATAAATTTAAGTCAATAAAATTTACAAAGTTAATGAAAGTGCAGTGAAAGCAAGACTCACCAAATCTGAAGCTCTTTCCTCTCAGGTATGCTGCGCAAATGTGAAATCACTGTGCCGAAGACCTTGCTCTGCTTAGAGACCTCCTTAATCTAAACTACTGTCAATATTCAAGAGGTCCAAGTATAAGGACATGCCTGTTGGGCCTCCCTAGTGGTGCAATGGGTTAAGTCGCAGCACTATGAAGCTATCCAGAGCCACTGCAGCGCAAGTTTGATATCTGGCCACGGAGCTGGTACAGCAGCCCTCTCCTGTCTCACCCGCTGCTCCCCTCAGCAGTGTATTTCAGTAGATCTGCCTGTTCTCCCCACTTTGTCTCAGATGAGTCCTCTCACCCCCTAACACCTCTGGCCTGTACCCCAGCTTGCATGCATAAATAAAATAAATCTTTAAAAATATATATACCTCTTAAACCAATTCTTCTCCATTTCAGTGGAGAATAACATATATAATTCTAACATTGAAACGTAAGACAGAAGCTCAACTTTCCATGTCAGTAAAGGAATCTGAAGAAAACGTAAAAATTGAAAAGAAAATTTCCTCCTACCTCCCTCCCTGCCCCCACACTATATATATAAAATCTCCTGAGTTAAGGGAGATGGTTAAGGGTCTCTGTCTTCAAGGAGAGATGAGGGAGACTGACCTGACAAGGAAATAGTGACTCATATTGTGACCATATGCTTTGTAACTAGTTGTTGGCCCAATCATGTGGATAGGTTTCTTTGATAGAAAGATTATTTCTGAAAAGATTTCTAATAGTGGGTAATACCCCAAATTTTTATTCTTCTAGATAATTAAAGGAAGGAATAAAATTTCTCATGAGGTTGCAGGTCATTGGTTGACTTGAGTTCAAAATAATCCACATGTAAAAGGGACATGTCTAGGGAACGTCTATCTTTCAAAACATTATTTAATAGGATTACCTTATGGATTATTTTCAGAGAAATTGCAAAGGATGAAGGATGAAAATCAAAGGAAGAAAATCCACAGATAGATGTAAATCTTTTTAACATTGGAACTTGAATCTGCTGCCAAGGCAGCTGAGAATGAAGTCACTCAAGTGCTCTCTACCACAATCTACCAAAAACTGCTCTCCCCACCTACACCAAATCGTCTTGTTACCAAGTCTGAGTCTGTTTCTTAGAGTAAGATAAAACAGTGAGCTAATTTTCCCTCCAGGTCTAGTTGCCATGAAAGGTATTGGAATACAGTTTGTGGAGGAGGGTTCAAATATAAACCCAACCCTCCTGAATTTGCCATTCAATATACTTGCCAAGTATATTATCCAATCTGCAGTATTCAATATGTACCATTAGCCATAAGTAACAATTTATATTTAAATTAAACAAAATTAAATTTAGTTTATCCATCCTGATAGCCATATTTCAAGTGCTAGATGGCCAATAGTAGCTAGTGGTTACCTTATTGGAATAAGCAAATAGAGAACATTTCCATCATTGCAGAAAGTTCTCTTGGGTAGCACTGTTCTAGTGTCTGGTACTTATGAATGCGATTGGATTTTGAAAAGGACTGGTCATTATCTGTGAAGACAAACACAGTTACCTGATGAGGGAATCCTTTTCCTGAGTGATCACTCTTCACAAAACTGAACAGCTACAATACACCAATAGGAGAGACATATGAAGTGTGAAATGTCCATGTCATTTCTCCATGCACTCAAAAATGATTCCTCTACATATAAGAGCAATGTACAAATGGAGATTTAATTTCAAAATCTATTTATGAGGAAAAAATAAAGGAAGGAAACTTTCATTTCTGTATTGTCTCTTTGTACCTTCTCAGAGTTAATATTGAAAAGGCTAATCCAACCCTTCTCAAGCATCCCCATTCTGTGACTGTGATGTCACAGATACTTATACCCTTGTTAGTTCCATGGAGGAAATTCAGTACTTTATGAAACACAATACATTGCTTACAAGAATGGCTCAATAAATATTTTTTTGGACATCCCCAAGAGGTGCCTCACATCACTACATTAGTCCAGGCTGTCAATTACCTATTTTGTCCTGGTCAAGATGCTCTCAGTAACCAGCACTTTTCTCTACAAACATCTGCTCACCCAGATCACAGTTGCTCTCTATCTCCTTTTTGTCAGTTAATGGAAAATGAAGAGCACACTCCCTCCTCTGTGTTATTTGTTGATAGATTAGAGAGGCCCACGGTGCAAGGTTAGTGGGTCCTCTCTACTGATCCATATGCTTTGTTGTTGAGTCTGAGTCTAGTTATACAAGCCTGAACAAACAGGGAGTTCTCCCACAAGGATTTTACCATCCTTTTCTGAAATCTCGCTTCTACTGCCCATTTCCATCCTCCTCTCTCAGTTCTCATCCTTGTACTCACCCAATATGTCTTCATCAATGTGATTCAAACTTTATTTTTCTATGGAACGCTTCTCAGCCCCAATGTGAGTTTTCATTTGACGATGGCTTATAATAGCTGTTGGTCAATTGTGATGTAGTTGTGCCTTTCAAACTCAGGCAGAACTGTTCATATTGTTGTCACTTCAGTTAAGTGACATGCATTGCTGTATAAGTATATTGAGTTGAATTGCCATTTAAAAAGTCTTCAGGAAGATTATATTATGGTTCAGCATTGATATGAAAAGCTATTGTGCATAAAGAAAGCAACAAAAACAGCAATGGGGCATGTATTTGGTCCTTGTAAAGCAATATCTGTAATTTGAGGAATGGTTTCAGTTCCATATTTTCTTGCAAAACCTCTTTGTTACTGCAATATGTGGAAAAGAATTGAGTCACACCTAAAAATTTCATGTGAAGGCAGGAGAAAATGCCAAAGCCATCAGAATTGATGAAAGAAATTTCATAGCCAAGAGAGACTGCTATGAGTGATTCCTGCAACCAGCAAAACTAGCATTAAGTTTTTGAACACTATTTTGTCAAACACTCCTTTCTGACTTTGAACAGGAACTACTTAATTTTCAATAAAATCGACTTGATTAAGAAAAACAAGAACTTAGATTTTGTGAAGTAGAAAACCCTAGAAATCTTTGACATGCTTTGAAATTAATGCACTGTAATAACAAAAATCAAAATCACAAATCTCGGTAACAAAAAGTGACATATCCTGTGATACATTGTAAAAGTGTCAAAGTTTAGTTCCCTATTTAATTTTAAACTACAAAATTCTTAGCATCAGATACAGTGGACCCTTCCACAATATGGGTTTTAACTATGGAGGTCCACTTACTTGCAGATTTTGTCAAAGTAGAATATTGCCATCATATTGTCTCTTCTTCATTATCAACACATGAATTATTCTACCTGTAAGTAAATACGCATTTCTTTTTCACATTATCTTTTCATTTTTGATGCTAATATTTTAACATCATAGTGTTCATGATGGTGTCTAGAGATACATAGCACATATACAATGTTTTGTATCGTATAAGACAATGCTGACAATACATACTGCCAGATGATTCATCTAGTAAAGAGATAATGTAAACTTACAGTATTAATAAAAACATTACAAAACTGTAAAATGTGTTTTCTCTTCCTTTGATCTTCTTAATAATACTCTCTTCTGTAGCTAACTTTCTTGTAAAAATACACATATAGCATATAAAGTGTGTGTTAATTGATTGTTTATGTTATCATTAAAGGATTCCCATCAGCATAAGTCTATTAGTTATTAAGCTTTTGGGGAGTCAAAAGCTATATATGCATGTTCAACAGTACAATGGAATGGGCACCCCATCCAGCATTATTCAAGAATCAACTGCACTTCCCCCCCAAAATCTATCACCTCCCCTCAAAAAAGATGCATGACAGCTGAGCAGAGGGAGGACTGGAGAGAACACTAAACAGACCCAGGAGCACAAAGTAACCCTTCAATTGCATCAGTGGTTCATGTTGTTGAGATGTGTACAAAGAGTTCCAGCCAAAACAACAAAATGCCATCTAGCAAGAACAAAGAAATGGAATGGAAAAAAATTCCAGAGAAAAGGGTAGAGCATTCTTTTAAGAAATAATGCATCAAGACTTTTGAAGGCATGAAGAATATTGCAAAGAAAAACAAAGACATTGTTGTTGGATCTGAGTCAAAAGTCACTTAGAAGAATCAGATCATAAATGGGAAGAGTTTTAGGAATGTTTTAACCAGTTCATTCTATTTATATTTTCCTACTTAAAGGAAAGAATGATTTTTAAGTTATGTTAAGTAAGTTTAAAAGAGCTCTTCAATATCTTTAAGTATAAAATAAATTTTTAAAAATCAGACAGAAGCATTGGGTCATGGTTTAATTTGAAGTGTTTTATCTTTCTTAGTATTATATAAGATAATGGTGCATCTATAATCAGCATCTTCAATTTGATGAAATTCAATGCACTTTTTGGCTCATTGCTTTTCTAGTTAGCTGTAACAGTTTAGACAGCTATAAGTATGTATAATAAGGATGGCCATTTTTAGTGGTGAAATTAAGCTTCAAATTCTTAATCCTAAATTCACTGAAACTACCCAGTTTTTTCAGAATTTGGATGTGCATGCTGTGAAAGGGAATCATTCTCTTTCAGCACCAAACCATGATCTTCCTATGGAGTTCTTAAGGAATCAAGAATGGAAATATTTGATGAAAAAAAATTGAGATAGCTCTTTACATCTACAAATACATCCAAATAATTAATAATTTTCCCTACATACAATGAACATTTTAGAGACTATTTTCTATGTTCTGGATACTACATTAACCAAATCTCATTTGAAGGAAATTTATTTTGGATATGGTCTTGCTGTTTCTGCCCTAATTAAACATTAGTCAAAATATTAAACTTTAAGATACTTAATTAGAGTCATGTTTTCATAGTTTCATAATCTGTATAAGAAATACAATCATGCAAAGGCAGAACAAAATGTAGTTATGCTTTCGTCGACTGTCATGGTACTCACAGAAGTAGCCTGCTGACAAGCATGATAAAGCTAATTTTAGCATATCACCTTTATAGAACATTTGTGATTGTTAATTATGACCATTTGGAGCTCACAGATGGTATATGAAATTGTAGTGTTCTGTTTTAGATAATGAGGGTGATGGTATAATAAATCATTGTGAAATCAAAGGACATGGTTGGTGCACAGCACAGGGTATTGGTTATTTTATTACACACAGTAACGGGATTGCTAATAATGCCTTATACTTTATTTCTCACTACTGTTCTTTCTACCCCTCTGTACTTCCTTTTATATGGCTTCCATTATGTTACCTCTTTAATATAGCTGTCAGTATCTCCCTTTTTAGCCCCATCAATCCTGAGATCCTCAGCTTGGATTTCAAGGCTGCACAATCAAGTACAACTCTGCCAGTTAAAAAAATCTTCCAAAAACTCCAACAGGCAATTTCTCATTCAGTTAGTGTATTCTTTATCCTGGTTCCCTTCACCTGATGTCAGTCATGCTCCCAAGCGTACAGTGCCTACTTTCCCTCCTTTTGCCTATTAAAACTCTACCAGTACTTTGAGCTAAAGCCTAGACCCAAGCATCTTCAAAAAGGATGGGTTGACTTCACCAACATTCATCATTATCCCCTTGAATTCCAATTGCAAAGACAATAAGTGCCACATAGTTTTACATTAATCATTCCCTAAGTATGTCACAGTCAACATGAAGGCAAGATTGCAAGCAATGGAAGACGTGTCAACAGGCCCTTTGTGACTTCCCCAACTCCACCCCAAACACCAAATGAAAATGCAAATGAGAGGAAAAAGAATGGGTGTTTTAAAAATATCTATTAGGTGTTTGATTAGTACAAAAATAATTGCCAGCAAAATATCCAGAAGATAACATTTGCAAATGTATTCTCTTAAAGTAGAAGAAGCTGAATCTAGCATCCAGTGTAGGATATTGACATTGATGTTAATCATGTGATTAAAAAATCTCTTGGTAATTTAAGGTTCTGTAAATTGTCCAGGCCTACCCTATCTACATGTCACAGGAATTTGAAGTTCCAGGGTTCAAATCAACAATAGTTAGACTTTTATAAACCTAAGGAAGATTGTGTAACCAATGGATGGGATGTGGTTTTTTAGGAACCATTAGCTCTTTGTTAAATTAATCAATGTCCCATTTCATGTGATTCAAGTATTGGGCACAGTGTTTGAATTATTTTCTATTTACTTAACACTCTGGTATTTCTGAGATTCGTAAAATTTATATTCATATAACGATATATAAAAAGTTACTTGAAAGCAAATTATTGGGAAATTTGTGATTTACATTTTAAATGCTTAAATTTAGAAAATGAACATTTCTAATATAAACAATAGAGAGTAGATTAAAAAATCCAAACTAAAGAATGTGCATTGGGAAATATTAGAGAAATGGAAGGTAACTTACAAATTAATGATAGCATTTATTTGACACACTGTGTCTTGATCAGTCTTGGTCTCAAAGGCCCTAATCTGACTGATGCAGAAAAGACTTGGTGCCCTTAAGTCTTCTTGAGGTATGTGTGCATTCTTAATTTAATAATACCAATTTTTCCTTTGGTGGTAATTTATTTTGAACTGGAAATAAGATTGTATACAAAATATTATGATGATAAAGGAGATGAAATCTCACTAGACAACTTAAATTTCATGCTGAACTGACAAGTCAGCATAGCTTCTAATCCCCCAACTCTTTTGCAGTAATGATTTCTAATACTCAAATTAGAGTTAACACTCAAAAGTGTCAGGATCCTGACACTTTCCAGGAAATTCATTGATAAGAAGATAGGGTTATCTAAAAGTATATTATGCTTCATTGTTTACATTCTTTCTCTTTTTTTCCTACTTTTTACCTGTGTTGTTGCTGCTTTTCCAAATGCTGTGAGCATCTCCAAACACAAACTGTGCATTCTTACTACAATGTTAGTACTTTGCTGAGAAAATTAAAAGTATAAAATGCAAACTTGGTGGTTGATTGTTTCCCTGAGAGAAATTAATAAATTGTGTGTTTTTAAAAAATAGAGACTAATCTTAAAAATCTAATTACTATGAGAATTAGAATTCACCCTACTCAGAATTCACCCTAAGATACCATCTTACTTGAGAATTTTTAGATTTTCTACTTCAGGAACTTCAGATAATCATAGATGTATTTTTAGGTAGGAAAAATTTGTTGTCTTATTTTACTTAGTTCACTAGTCCCCTGGCTCTTCTTTTTTCTCTCATATTAATTCTCTCTGGAATTATTCATATAAATCTTGGTTGACTCTTTTCAACATTCATACTTTCATTCAGTCTTCAAAAGACTCCACTGTGTTTGCATCTACCAGCTTGTAGAAAGTGAAAGCATTGCAAGGAGTTCTATAATAAAAACCTCTCATTTCACAGAATATACATGTGTGGATTTCAATTAGAGGAATTCCTGTGGAACAAGTGGTAACTATCCCTTGTGACTTACCCTTGGATTTATCATGTAAAGAATCAAGGTCATATTCTTTATAAAATACAAAGTGTCCTAACCAGCTAATTTATTCTACTTCTGCAGAATCAGAAGGAAATTGATAGAATCATAGCCAGTATATTCAAGGAAAACTCTTGTCTGAATTATTCAGGAAAAGGGATTTCACCCCTTAAATAATTTTTTATCAAAGTTATTTAAATAGTTCTACCAACAAGGCAAGATATCCACTCTCACCATTGCTTTTACATATAATTCTGGAAGTCCTAGCCAGAACAATAAGACAAGAGAAAGACATACAAGGAATCCAAATAGGGGAAGAAGAAATTAAACTGTCACTATTTGCAGATGATATCATAATATACATAGAGAATCCTAAAAACTCCATATAAAAACTACTCAAAATTATAGACCAATTCAGTAAAGTAGCAGGATACAAAATCAATGCACAAAAATCAGTAGCCTTCCTATATACACTCAGTCTGAAGAAGAAGAAATTAAGAGAACCACCCCCTTCAAAACTGAAAGCAAAAAAAATCAAATACCTGGGAATAAACCTAACAAAAGAGGTAAAGGATTTATACAAAGAAAACTATAGACACTAATAAGAGAAATAGAGGAGGACACAAAACAATGGAAAGACATCCCCTGGAAGAATTAACATTTTCAAAATAGCCATCCTACCAAAAACAATTTACAGATTCAATGCTATTCCAATAAAAAAATCTCAATGACATTCTTCAAAGAAATAGTACAAATATTGATGAAATTCATATGGAACCACAAAAAAACCTCAAAGAGCTAAAGCTCTCCTGATTAAAAAGAAAGAAAATGGAGGGATTACACTCCCAGATTTACAAAGCCATAATAATTAAAACAGCATGGAACTGAAACAAAAACAGATACACACACCAGTGGAATCAAATAGAAAATCCAGAAATAAATCAACATATCCATGGACAACTAATCTTTGACAAAGGAACAAAGGATATGCAATGGACACAAGGTTAGCTTGTTCAATAAATGGTGCTGGGAAAACTGGAACGCTACATGCAAAAAAATGAAGTTAGACTACTATCTCACACCATGCACAAAAACCAACTCAAAATGGAAAAAAGACCTGGATGTAAGACCTGAAACCATGGCAAAATCTTTAAAGACACAACCCAAAAAGCTAAGGAAGTCAAAGAAAAGATAAACAGCTAGGACTACATAAAAAGAAAAAGCTTCTGTACAGCAAAAGAGGCATTAATCAAAACAAATAGACACCCCACTAATTGGGAGAAAATTTTTGCACACAATACAACCAATAAAGGACTGATAACAAAAATCTATAAGGAGCTCATACAACTCAACAAAACAAAGTCAACAATCCAGTCAAAAAATGGGCAGAAGGGGCCTCCCCGGTGGCGCAGCGGTTGGGCGCTGCACTGTGGAGCTCTTGGCGGCAGGCGATGCTGGTTCGACACCTAGCCGGGGAGAATCCCACATGGTGCGGCAGACCTCTCCTGCCTCACCTGCTCCTCTCCTCAGCAGTGTATCTCTGATCTGCCTGTTCTGCTCCCCACTCTGTCTCTGGTGAACCCTCTCGCCGCCCGGCGCCTCTGGCCTGTACCCCAGCTTGTATACATAAATAAATAAAAATTCTTTAAAAAAAAAATGGGCAGAAGAGCTAAAAAGACACTTCTCCAAAGAAGAAAAGCAAATGAACAGGCATATGAAAAAATGCCCAACATCACTTGTAATCAGGGAAATACAAATCAAAACCACAATGAGATATCTCACACCAGTAAGCATGGCGCACATTAAAAAAACAGACAACAACAAATGCTGACAAGGATGTGGAGAAAAAGGAACTCTCCTACACTGCTGGTGGGAATGCAAACTGGTTCAACCACTATGGAAAGCCATTTGGCATTTCCTCAAACTGCTAAAAATGGAGCTTCCATACGACCCAGCAATATCACTTTTGGGCATATACCCAAAGGACACAAAAACATTAATCCAAAAGGATTATGCACCCCCACGTTTATAGCAGCACTGTTCACAATAGCTAAGACATGGAAACAACCCAAATGCCCAAAAATATATGACTGGATCAAGAAGATGTGGTACACATACACAATGGAATACTATTCAGCATTCAAAAAAGATAAACGCATTGCAATTAGCAGCAACATGGATGGAACTAGAAGGGATCATGCTCAGCGAAATAAGC
The DNA here is from genome assembly GCA_004024925.1 of Scalopus aquaticus. Taxonomy (NCBI): domain Eukaryota; kingdom Metazoa; phylum Chordata; class Mammalia; order Eulipotyphla; family Talpidae; genus Scalopus; species Scalopus aquaticus. The sequence goes on along the minus strand of PVIJ01011257.1, from coordinate 10,866 downwards.
CAAAAGGAAAAAGAAAAATATCAAATGGTTTCACATAACAGGAACATGGGGGAACCAAATAAAAGAGTGACATTCAATGAGATAAGGGGAGGATAGAGGCTCAGAATGGGGGAGAGGGGGACTCTGGTGATGGTTCACGGGTGAAATGGTGGTGGGAAATCTATGGGGAATACACAATAATATAAAAGACATTAATAATAACAATAAAAAATAAAATAAATTAAGCAATACAAAAAAAGATAAATAGTTCTATCAGTATTTCTAAGACTTTATTTCAATGAAAATATTTCAGAAGATTCTTTTTTTTTTTTATTTTTACAGACAAGCTGGGTTACAGGCCAAAGGCATGCAGCGGCGAGAGGGTTCACCAGAGACAGAGCGGGAAGCAGAACAGGCATATCAGAAATACACTGCTGAGGGGAGCAGCGGGCGAGGCAGCAGAGGTCTGCCACACCATATAGGATCCTCTCTGGCTGGGCGTCGAACTTGCATCGCGCTGCCAACAGCTCCACAGCGCAGCGCTCAACCGCTGCGCCACCAGGGAGGCCCAAGATTAATTTTTAAATTATTGAGGAAATACATAACTAACTAAAACAAGGAAATAAGATGTTGAAATTCATTTACACAACAGAAAAATTATTAACTAAAGTTATGAGTCTTTCGTTATCAAGGAAACATAGAATACTTTTGGTCCTAATTTACATGAAGAATATTTTTGCTATCACTTAAGACTTTCATGTAGTCAAAATCAATCTCTCATACTTTCTTAGACCATTTTGGTGATTTTTGACATCCCACATACAAAATCATTTGCTCAAAGTGACTAGAGAAGTGGAGAAATTAGAGTATCATGGTTCACAAATTGGAATTTATACAGATTTTGCAGCTTAGCTTTTAAAGAAAGGAAAATATTTTCTGCAGTTAAGAAATCACTCCAACATATGGGTCTATCTCCTCTATTTTTATTTCTAGTTGGCTTATGGGTAAATTACCCTGGACATAGTTATAAGTTTGAAATTTTAGGAACTGCTAAGGGTGATTTTTTTTTTCTGGCTATAAAATAAAATGCAGACACAGTTGAACATCTAAAAATTGATGGAATCTAAAACCACAAAAATAATAGTTTCCTCTTCCCTGGTTTAGATGCACACTCTGAAACAAGAGTACGTTTATCTGGTTTCCCATTATTTATAATGATTAATCTATGGCCACATTCCCAGAAGAGTAATTAGCCAGTCATTTACTTCAGTGTGAATCCAGCATTTTTGATTAAGTGTAACTTTACAATTAAAAGTAGCCAAACATTCAATAAAGCATAGTACAGGGAATCCTTTTATATTGAAAAAAGAAGGGTGTGAGAAGAGGCAGAAATAGCATTAAGAATGACTGGTTGATACAGCGCCACTAAAAAGAGATCTTGGGAAAATGGTGAATCACATATTGTGACTGCATCAGCACTGAAATCTTGTTACCTATGTGGCTGTTGGTTTTTTATGCATGTTTTACCTAATATATTGTCAACTGTATCTATCTTGTACATTATCTTTAGTAAGATTTTCATGGTGAATTAACTTTTCTGACATTGGCATATTTGGGGGCTACCTCCCTTTCCCACCAGTTCCTAATTGCTTCCCATATACTCATGTCAGGAGCAGGGCTCTGAATAACCATTTTCAATAAAAGATTAATCCTTTCCTAAATTCCTTTAAGGAAGAATTCCCCAGAATCCATAGGTCAAGTTAGATTTCATTTGTATTGTCTACCCGGCTCTTCTTGGTCTAGATTTTGACTGCCATTCCAGTAAAACATTCTCTTGTTCCCTTTTCATGTTTCACCAGGAGGAATGGTAGAAGTAGGAACAGTTGTATATAAATAGTGACCATTTATTGAACATCAAAACTACATGAGCGATAACAAATACTTCAACTCATATAATCCTTATAATGACATCACAAGTAAGGTATTATAATTCCCATTTTACATCTAAAAAAAATGAGGTATGAGAAATTAAGTAACTATTTCAAGTATACAGTTAACAGCACTTGGAAAGAAGGGAAATACTTATGGAGAAGATGGAGTACTCTACCCAAGCCAGTCACCTAGTAAGCAAAACAACAGAAGGTATTCCAGTCTGCACTCCCTCTCCCCCAACCATAGACTGGTACTGATTTCATGAAACAAGCTGGGAGTACACAGACTACCAAGTATCAGATCTAGAACCCCAGAGAAGACAGTTTTTAGAGTACACAAACACAAGCTGGGCCCCCCGATAATATTTAACAATAGAAAATGCTCTTCAGGAAGTACCCTCCCCTATCCTGCTGACTCAGCAAATGAAAAGCCAGGTCTCAGAGTTTATGGAAGCTAGCAAAGGCCAAAAATTCAAACCAAATCCAATAAAACCATAGCACCATCTGCAGGAAAAGAAAAGGTAGTTCAATTCTCTAAGCTACTGTAACAGATATTTTTTAAAAGGGAAAATTAAGGTATCAAAATGAGCAGGAAAACATATAAGACATGGCTACTGGAGACCTCAAGGTAATATGACATCACAAGGAGAGGAAAACTTTCCAGAATTCATCCACAGAGCCATGGAAGTCTTTGTCTCCCTATCACAGAGAGAATTTTTTAAATTATATAAAGAAACTCAAAGAAGACCCATCTGAGTTCCAAAAATAAATAAAGGCTAAAAACAATTTAACAAATAAATTCTACCATGAAAAAGGTCTGGACATTCATACTTATATCAGATAAAATAAACTTTAGCTATAAAAGGTAACAAGAGATGAGGATGGACACAACAGAATGAATAAGGGATAAATACATCAGGAAAAAATGACACTCATCCATATGTGCACCAAACAAAGGAACATCAAAATATATAAAGCAATTGTTAACAAACCTAAAAACAGACTTTGACATTAAACACCCCACTTATATTAATGAGCAGATCAACCAGACAGAAAATCTATAAGGAAACAACAGCATTAAACTAGGAATTAGACCAGATGGGTTTAATAGATATTTATAGATGACAGTACTAAAAAAAAAAAGTAAATGGGATTTTCTCAAGGATAGAGCACATGTGGTCACAAAACAAGTGCCAATAAATTCATGAAGATTGAAATCACATCAAGTACTTTTCTGGTCCTGTGGGTGTTAACCTGGAAATAAATTACAAAAATTAAGTGGGAAATACTTCAGATATGTGGAGTTTAAAAAACATGTTATTGAATAACTGTTAGGTTAATGACAAAAATCAATGGAAAAAAAATATTCCTGGCGAGAAATGAAAATGAAGGCACAAGCTACCAGAACTTATGGAACATAGTAAAAGCAGTACTAAAAAGATGTAGATATCACTAGAGTCTACATTAATAAGCAGGAAAAATCTCAAGTAAATAACCTAACTTTATGCTGTAAGGAAGCAGAAAAAAGAATAGATGAACCAGTGAGAGGGAAGGAAATAATGAAAATTGGAATGGAAATAAATATTGAATCAAAAATGCAGTACAGATGATCAGTGAAATCAAAATCTGGTTCTTTGAAAAGATGAACAAAATAGAGAAATGTTAAGCTAAGCTCATTCCAAAATAAATAAATAAATAAATAAATAACCCCAGGGAGAAGACTAATAAATAGACTCAGAGAGAAAGAGATGAAGTTACAATAGACATCTCAGAAATATAGAGGCTCTCATAAAAGAACATTATGAACATACCTTTGCTCCAAAATTGGAAAACTTAGGAGGAATGAACAAATTTTTAGAAGTACACAACCTCCCAAGAATAAATCAGGGAGAAACAGAAAATTTGAAAACACCAATTATAAGCAAAGAAATAGAAACAGCAATAAAAAGACTCCCAATAACCAAAATCCCAGAATCAGGTGGTTTCACTAAAGCACTCTTAGAGACAATATATAAATACAGTGAAATGGCAGCATACAAAATTGTTATTAAAAAAAATTTGTTGAATTCCTATACATAGATAACAAAATAGAAGAGAAGGAAATCAAGATACCAATTCCAATCACATCAAGATGAATGAAATCCTCACCAATAACTTAACAAAGTATGTGTTAGACCTGTACAATGATAGTTGCACTATAAAAGATAGTGAAAAGAAATAGAAAAGGACACAAAGAAAGATAGTACCTGCTCATGGATTGGAAGAAATGACATTGTCAAAATGACCATCTTAGCCAGAGCAATATATAGACTCAATGTAATCCTTATCAAAACTTCAAAAGCATTCTTATAATATTACTGAAATTTTTATAGAACCAGAAAAAGACCCTTAGCAGCCAAAGCAATCCTGACAAAAAAAGAATAACAGCAGTATCACATTAACAGATTTCTAATTATACAAATTTATAGTATAGTGGAGGATTATGGGTGTCTTGGTGATGGATATGGTGTGTAATATGTATTTGAAGAGATATGAAACTATACCTCTAAATCATATACTGTGTTGTAAACCAATGTTACCTAAATAAAAATTAATAGTATATTATTGGAATAAGAACAGACAATGGAATAGAATTGAGAGGCCAGAAATAAACCCAGTCATATATGGAGAGTTAATTTATAGCAAAAGAGCTGAGAGTATGTAATGGAGAAAAGAAAGTCTCCTTAACAAATGGTGCTGGGGAAACTGGACAGCCACATGTTGAAGAATGAAACAAGACCACTATCTCACACCCTATAGAAATTTAACTCAAAATAAATGAAAGAATTTTATATAAGACTTGAAACCATAAAATATACAGAGAACAAAACACAGTCAAAACACTCTAAGACACTCACTTCAGAGATATCTTTGGGAACTTGATTATATCAGTAAGGGAAACAAAAGCAAAAATTGACAAATGGAACTATATCAAACTAAAAACCTTTTGCACAACCAAAGAAGACACCCTACAAAATGGGAAAAAATATTTCATAGCATACTATCAAAGGGGTTAATATCCAAGATATACAAAGAACTCATACAATTCAAGAAGAAAACAAATAACACTATCAAAATGATGGGCAGAAGAACTAAATAGATACTTTCCCAAAGAAGAAAAATTGATGGTCAACAGAAACATGAAAAACTGTTCAACATCATTTATTATCAAGGAAATGCCATTTGTCTATATGTATGTCTTCATGACAATACCAAACTGTTTTGATTACTGTAGTTTTGTAGTAAGTTGAAACCAGAAAGTGTGAGTCCTCAAACTTAGCTCTCTTTTTTCCAAGATTGTTATGGCTATTCTGGTTCCCTTGATATTTCACATGATTCTAGAAAGACTTTTCTATTTCTGCAAAAAAAAAAAAGTCATTGGAATTTTGATGCAATTTTAGATAATTTTAGGTAGTGTTGCCATCTTAAGAATAGTAAGTCCCCTAACCTATGAACCTGGAATGTGTTTCCATTTATTTGTCTTCTTCAATTTTTCAGCAAGAAAAGTTTTGGAAAAAGACAAATATGATTATTATCTTGACCATGTCTATGGTTTCACAATTTAAAAATGTACAGTTTATTGTCAATTATACATCAGCAAAGCTATAAAAAATTTAACAACTAATTTTAAGAAACCAGCATGTTACAAAAGATAGTAGTATAGCAGTCGTTTTTAAATCTTTACTGTTTATTACACATACAAAGGCAATTTTTTACTTTTTTTAAACAGATGATATTCAGTTATGTTGAATCTGATACAAAAAAATGATTTATTAACACATTTAAAAGTATTTATCATGTTTAAGAGATCAATTAAATTTTAAAACGTTTATTGAACTATGCTAAGTTACAGCTCAACAAATAAAACAATGTTTTGTTTATAACATTAAGGAGCTTTATATTTGGAAAAGAAAGCAGTCAACTGGCTTATTTTTACACATACTATGCTCAATTTTAAAAAATAAATACAAGAATGACTGAGTGATTTAGTCATGAGTTCTACTATCAAAATATATTCAGAATTTGACTGCTTCTCACCACCTCCATGGTTCCCACTCTGACCAAAGTATAATCATCTGTTCCCAGATTATTACAAAAATTTTAACTTGTTCTCTCTTTCCCCTAGTATACCCTATTATTAACTCAGCCCCAAAACACCTATGGCATTCTGTTCCTCAAGACTCTCCAAAGGCTTCCCAAGTGGCCTAGGGGTTAGGTCTCACTCTATCACCACTGTGGTTTGAGCTCAATCCCTAGCCAGGAGCAAACCCACATAGTACATAGCAGACCTCTCCTGTCTCACTCACTGCTCCCCTAGCAGTGTATTTCAGTAAGTGGGCCTGTTCTCCTCCCCATTCTGTCTCTGGTGAATCCTCTTCATCTCTAGTCTACACACATGTTCTTCAATGCAAAAATAAATAAACTTAAAAATAAAAGACTATCCAATAGCTTCCTTACAGAAGCTAAAATTTTACAACAAATTTTGCAGCATTACCTGTCCATCCTCCAAGTAGACTCACCTTTCTCCTACTCACACATATCAGCCACACTTCTGTTTTATGTCCTTTGACTTACCCTGCCTGGAACATGTATGTTCCAGATATTCTATAGCCTGCCTTCATTTCTTCTTCAGAGATTTAACCAAATCTCATTCACCTCCACACTGTACCTCATTTCTGTGTAACACTCAACATTTAATGAACATTCCAAGTATTTTATTTATTTAGTGTAATATTGCATTGATTACAGTGATGACCCTAATATTCTCACTATGTTTTTATGGATTTGACAAAGTGACTTAACGGCTGCTTCAAGAGGAAAAAATCTCTCTCCACCCCCTGGAACTGGGTTGACATTGTCATTTGTTTTCATCACAGTGTTGTAAAGGAAATGAGCAACTTATAAGTCTTCAAGAGGTATCATACAATTCTACTCTCCTTTTGCTTTTCTCCTCTGTCTTTAACATCAGAACAAGTTTGGCCTAAATCAGACCGACATAAGAGCAAGTCCAGGTAAAATCAATCAAGCCCAGCCCAACCCTGCCAACCCTTAGACATATGAGAAATAATAATAAATACTGGTGGTTTAAAGCTAATAGGCTTTGGGATGATTTATTATGCGTCATTGTTAAAGCAACAGACAGCAGGTGTTTTTCTATTGTCTTTTTCCTCTAGTAGAATACAGACTCCATGGGGATGAAAAGCTATCTGTTTTGTTCCCTGCTATGTCCTCTTGTCTAAATGAATACTGGCCCAGAACACTGCTTAATAAATATTCATTGAATGAATGAATGAATTCAATATAAATCAATAGTCAAATCTACTACAGGTATCCATATGAGGATTGACCAACTGCAGGATAGATTCATGAGTTTTGTTTTTATGTTCTCTCCCAACCATTAGGCATAATACGCACTATTTTATCTATTCTGTGCAGTGAATTACTCCAAAAGTTAGCAGATAAAAATCATAAACATTTATTAGCTCAAGATTTCTGTGGTCAGGAATCTGGGAATGGCTTAAGTGGACGTTTTTAACTCATTTTCTCTCATCAGGCCTCAATCAAGGTGTTGACCAAAGATGCTGTCATTTCAAGGCTCATCAGAGTGAGGAGGAACAGACACACTTCCACACTCACTCACAAGGGCCTCTAAACAGGACTACCTCATGACAGGGTAGCCAGCCAATATAACATGATATAAGAGAAAATAAGAAACAAGAAGACTAAAGACATAAACATGTCTCAGAAGTGACATCTCAACACTGTATTTTATTCATTAGATGTGAATCAGCAAGTTCAGTCTAAATTCAAGGGGAAATAATCCATGGTCCTAAATCCTAGGAAGTGAGACTTTTATTAGAACCTATCTTAGAGACTGCCTACCACATACACACAGGCTGCCATTCCTTTTTAAAGGGAAAAATGTAAATATTAGTTTCTTGGATTAGCATGATAAGGAATCACAGTTAAATCAGATACCACAATTGCATTTAATAAGGTGAATCCCCAAAACACTTTTTCAGACTTCCGGGGATCGTGAAATCTAGACACTCAATTTCTTTACATGTCCAAGACATATGCAAGTATTTATTTTATTGTTGATCAGAGCAGGGAATGTGATATAGAGTACTGAATAGAATATCTTGACTTTTTTTATTTCTTTTTTTCATAAGTTTTTTATATTTATGCATATAAGCTGGGGTGCAGGCCAGAGATGTGGGGTGGTGAGAGGACTCACCAGAGACAGAGTGGGGAGCAGAACAGGCAGATCCATTGAAGTACACAGCTGAGGGGAGCAGCAGGTGAGGCAGGAGAGGTCTGCTGTGCCATATGGGAATCTCCCAGGTTGGGGATCAAACTCGTGCTGCAGTGCCTCTGGACAGCTTCATAGTGCTGCGCTTAACCCATTGCACCACCAGGGAAGCCCTTTTTTTTTTATTTCTTATAACTAACCTTTCACTATTAGATATTTATTCCATTTGGTCTGAAAGATCTGTTTTCAAGTCATCTAATATAACAATTCTAATTCTTAAGTGTCTAATGGTATCTAAACTATAAACATTATATGAAGTAAAAATATATTATCATTCTTCCCATCAAAAGCTTAAAATTTAGTGATAAGAATATATAAGAAGCCCCAAGAGGGATAGTAACCCCCTAAATGATCTTCAGGAAAGCACTCCTGTTCTGCTTGAGGAAATAAATGATTAGAATCATTACAAAATACATTATATATGTATATCTTAAATAATAAAAAAAATTACTCATCCATATCTCCACTTAATTGGATCATGAAAAAAGACATTCCTTTCAAATAACAGTCCTATTTCCATTGACTCTTTCTGCAAGGGCAGGTTGCCCATCACTATCAAGGCTATGAACCCACATGAACTAAGTGAAAATTATTCTATCACCACGATCTTCACAGAATGCCAAAAGAGTCAGTAACATCACAGGATAAACAAGCACACTATGAAAAAAAAATGTTTAAAACATGCTTATTATTGTAAAAACCAAACGACGCACATTGCATTTCTTACAGATAAATGTGAACACAATCATGCATTCGTATGTAAACCTTTCCTATGGGTCAAATAAGCTAATCAATGTGAAAACATTATGTGGATATATGCCAAATCCCTTTTAATAATATGGGCAATGTACAATTGCTACAAGAAAAGATCTTGCAACAAGTATGATTTACGGTAGCTAAATGTAAATTCTACATTGATGGGATATAAAATTTGGGGTTGAAAGCGCAGAGAAAAAGCAGAAGGAGTGAAGAAAGATAGATGACGTTACCAGCAATAAAAATGCCTTGTTTTGTAAATGTATGTGCACGTGCACAAACACACACACAGTCTTAAAATAACGAAAAGGACAGAAGGAAAATCATATATAATCTGTGGACCTAAATGACACTATTTCTTTTGAGATAAACTTAAGGAGAATGCAGTACCTTTCAAAGAAATTCTCTAAGTTGTGCAAAATCATCAAATTTTGGATTGATACCACAGATATTGAGAACCATGGTTGCTTTCATGACATTTTCCAATACAGTGCAATAAGCAATTGACATAAACTCAACCAAGCACATACTCCATATGATCACAAGTGGCTCCTCCATGATATGATCACAAGTGGCTCCTCTTTAGTTGAACCCTAGCACTCTTACTCAATAGTGTAGTATTTGAATTTTTTTCCTTACACTTTAAAAGAATTGATCTTGCTCTTTCAGACAAAATCCATTTCTTGAGAGAGTAAAATAGAGAAGTAAGCTTATTATCTTTGTAAATGGAGCAAAATTAAAACAACTTCACTTCAGTAATCTGATCAGGATAATAACCTTCAGTCTGCACTTCACACCTGTAATGTCTGTTTCCCAAGCTGTAAATCTTTTTGATGCATTAAAAATGTCTACCTCATAAGAATTTATGGAAATTAATGAAATTTAAGTCAGAAAGAATGTGATTAGCTTGCTTGGAAGTTGGCTTGGCCAGCTAACACCACAGCTTTTTTTTTTTTAATTTTTTTTTTATTTAATGTACCATGAGACCCATAAGCTTAAGAAGAACAATAGCTGCTTAAGACCTCAAGTACAGGGCCTCCCCGGTGGTGCAGCGATTAGGCCCTGCAATGTGGAGCTGTCCGCAGGAGCGATGCAAGCTCGAAGCCAGACCAGGGAGATTCCCACATGGCGCGGCAGACCTCTCCTGCCTCACCCGCTGCTCCCCTCAGCAGTGTGTTTCCGTTGATCTGCCTGTTCTGCTCCCTCCTCTGTCTCTGGTGAACCCTCTTGCCGCCCCACGCCTCTGGCCTGTACCCCAGCTTGTATGCATAAATAAATAAAATCTTTAAAAAAAAAAAAGACATGCAAAAAAAAAAAAAATGAAGCTAGACTACTACCTCACACCCTGCACAAAAGTCAACTCAAAATGGATAAAAGACCTGGATGTAAGACCTGAAATCATAAAATGTATAGAAGAAAATATAGGCAAAACTCTACATGACATACATCTCAGCAAAATCTTGAAAGACACATCCCTCAAAGCAAAGGAAGTGAAAGACAATATAAACAGATGGGATTACATCAAAATAAAAAGCTTCTGTACAGCAAAAGAGACAGTAACCAAAACTAACAGACACCCTACCAACTGGGAAAAGATCTTTGCACACAATACATCTGATAAAGGACTGATAACAAAAATTTACAAGGAATCACACAACTCAACAAAAAAAAAGCCGATAACCCAATCAAAAAATGGGCAGAAGAGCTCAAAAGGCACTTCTCCAAAGAAGAAAAGCAAATGGCCAACAGATACATGAAAAAATGCTCAACATCACTTATAATCAAGGAAATGCAAATCAAAACCACTATGAGATACCACCTCACACCTGTGAGGATGGCACACATTAA
>PVIJ01011256.1:0-55627 GCA_004024925.1 Scalopus aquaticus | reverse complement strand
AATGGAGTAGAAAAGAACACAAGGGACCACGGAGATGGATCACGGGTAAATTGGTGGTGGGTTACCCAAGGGGAATACAAAATGTAAAAGATATAAATAACAATAAAAATATGTACATTAAAATTAAATTAAAATAAAATAAAAAATTAAATTAAACAAAAAAGTTCCAAGTTTTCACACTGAGATTTCCCCAAATAGCTTTGAGGGGAAGGGAACAGATTATCCTTCTCCCAAACAACAGAGATCCACCACCAGACCATAACTCTTTGAAGAGAAATCTCTTGGCAATTCATTCTCTCAAATCTTCTCTAACTCTTTCTGGCCTTGATATAATGAGGGATCCAAGAGTCATGGAATAGCTTGTCATTCATTTTCTAGAATTCTGCCCGGGAAATGAACTGTCCCACTCTTGGTAACCTTTCTCTATGGTTTTGTCACCTCAGTCAAAAAGGGGCATTCTATACACATTGAGCATCATTTTTAATAATCAGAAACAAATTATAAAACATTTTTCTCATTTTTACCCACATATCTAGTCATTATCTGTGTGATGCTAATGGGAATTCTGATAATAGCATTTATTTAATAAAAAAAATTGAAGATTCAAATAAAACTAAATGACATAGTCAGCTATAATTGATTGCTAGAATTTTATAATTGCTAATTAACAAAAAACAAACCCAAACTCTAGTAACAAAAACAAAGGCTATAAATATGTATTTCTCAAAGAAAAAGGGAGAAGCTTTAAAGCTTTCAAAAAGAGCAAAGAAATCAAAATAGTAAAGGCAGTAGACATTTTAGTTTCCTTCAGGAGAAGAAAAATTCACCCTCACTGAAAACATCCAGGTACATATCCCCTCAGTTCCTATTCAGAAAACCAACATGCTCCAATAAAAATCTTATTTCCTCTGAAAGCTGTGTGCCTTTTACATGAGGAGAGGTCTGAATATCCTGGGTCCTGCTTGAAAGCAGTGATATTATAAGCTAAGTTATCTTTGCTGGACCTCCACTGGGAGTTTCAGTGGAAACAATAATCTGTTGACATCGTATAGAACATTATACAATGCCCTGGGTAGTCCTAATTCTCATAAATCAAAAGTTCTACTTGAATGCAACTGATCTATTTTGGGGAAGGCAATCCTACTCAGAATCAGATTTGTCACGGCACATTCCTTTAATCCTTAGCAGTATGAGCTCTGTAAACAGTATTTGAAATAACGTATTATTTTATATAGATGCCTTCAGAGTCCTATATCCCTGAATGCTTCCTAGTAAAGCAGACAAGTTACTTACTTAAGTATTTTCTTTTTTTTTTCTACAGCAAAAGAAAATTAGAAGTCCATGGACCAGTGAGCAAAAAAATGTTTTGAGTATTGAGAGGAGTTAATGAGAAAGAAAGAAAAGTTTTGTTTGACAAGACCTACAAAGCAAAGATTAATACAGAGGTAATAAAGATATAAATAAAAGACAGGGACACTAGACCATTTAACTTGATATTTATACCCCAGAATGCTGTCCTCAGCAATGGTTCTATGTACACAAGACTGCCAAGTTGCTTGAAAATAATATGATTATGAACTGCTATATTTTCCTTTACTTGTTACACTGACAAGCATTCACCATTTTAGAAACATCACAAAGAGCACTGTATGAGGTTTTAAATCAATCTACACAAAACCTCTTTGAATTAGCCAAGTGGCTTTTTTGTTTGGTTGGTTTGCTTTTAATTATCCCTTCTGTGGTCCAAGCACTTGGAGAACAGATGTGGATAAAGAAAAAGAAAAATAACAGACGCATCAATGAGATATGCTTAAGATAAATGATAACTTTGGAGAAAAGTATAATTAGGAATTAACTCAGTATTAGAAACAAGAGTTACCAATGGACAACTAAAGAACTAAATGAAATCACTGCAAATTCTCATAGAAGAGAGTAGAAACAATGTAAACAGAGCAATTAAAGATCTATGTAGAGGCCTGGGTAAGTCTTCATTTCCCTGAGCCTTCGTTTCTTCCTCAAACACATGCAGAAATTATTAGAACTTGTATCTCCAGATGGTTGCAAGAAAGACATTAAATAACATATGTAATCATATAGAAAGTACGTTGTGGCTCCATAGCAAATAATGCAAAAATTTATTGAATGAAAAAAATGGTTGAGAACAAGACAATTCAGACAGATATTATTTTGTCTACTGAGTTTCCTTTCTAGTCTTCGCCCCACCTTTGTTCTTGGAGACTCAGCTCAATCATCATCCCAAAGCAGTGCGTCTCCTTTATGGCCTCACAACAATCTAAGAAAACTTCTATCAGCTTTTGTGAAATTTTGTATCATGTGTTTACCTCTGTTACCCCATCACAGGCACCGGCTTTCTCTGGACTTAACTGAACTGAGTACATGATGTTAAATCACAACAACCTAAGGAAAAGGTGATACCTGGCTAAATAATAAGGTTGGATGAGCAGAGGGAGATGAGTGAAAATGCAATCATCAGCCTATACCTGTGTCTCAGTTCCCAGACAGAGTGAAGCTACCTTGCACCTCCCCCATGCCACTAAATCAGGCAGTCTCCTCAGTGTAGACTAGCTACCTTTAATCTAAAAATAGTGAGTTGGAATATTTCAGAACATAGCATTGTCAAAACTAGAATGGGATAGTTTTATGGGTTGAATTGTGCCCCTCCCCCCACCAAAGGTATTGAAGCACTAACCCCTATAAATGTAACCTAATTGGAAATAGGTTCATTAACCTAATTATATATGATGAACTTAAGATAAAGTATTAGGGAGCTTTAATCTCAGATGACTGGCATCCTCATAAGTGGAGGAAATGTGGACACAGAGATAGACCCCTGCAGAAGGAAGATATGCAAATGCGGATAATGCTTTATGCAAATAAAGGCAGACGTGAGGATGATGCTTCTCCAAGCCAAGGCACCCCAGAGACTCCTCAAATGACCAGAAAGTAGGAGACAGGAGCTACCCTCACAGCCTCAATAGAAACTAGACGCATCGATACCTTGATCTTGAGTTTCTAGCTTCCAGAACAGTGAAACTAGAACATTTGTGTTGTTTAAGTCACTCAGCTTATGGTCCTTTGTTATGGCTATCCTAGCAACTGAATAGAAATATATTTATTCAGGAAGTAATAGGGAAATCTCAATAAGAGAGAGCAGAGTTTCATCTAGAAGATAAGCAAATGCAACTATTTTAATCAATAAACAAAAATAAAGGGGAACAAAGCAGCAGCTGATCCCAGGTCAATTCCACTTTCCAGTTTATCAAGCACATCTGGAAAGCAAACAGTCTCCAGACCCAGCTATTCTCCTCTTTCCAAATGTTTGGTATCCAGTCTTGTTAACCTATTTCTATTTTTGTTTAAGAATATTTTGGTGAGTTTATTTTAAGGTAATATATAAAATGGTCAAAATGGATTTTTAAATGACAAACTATAAGATTAAAATTTTTATTAATGATATCACTATGTATTTTATAAAATCTGCTGTTAATGTGAACTTCATAATTTTGTTTTAACTGCCAATATAAAGAAAAACCTCACATTCATTTTAGTGTCAGCTGTAGGTTTTGAAGCACATTGCCTGGATACAAACCCTTCCCTTCCACCTGTTTTGAATGTGACAATAGCCATTCTTTATGGCTCAGCTTCCTCACCTATAAAAGGAGGATAGTAACACTTACATATAAGGCTATAGGAATTCAGTGAGGTAATGGATGTAAAATTTTTAGCAAATGTCTTGTATATAATAAGACCTTTCTGTGTGTTAGCTATCATTGTTGCCATGTTAGTATTAGATAAGTATTTATTTTCCAATGAGACATTAGAAATATAACTGTCATGAAAGTCTACATAAAAAGACAAAAATCCTTCCAAAGCCTAAACTCTCTTAAAAGTAATATCATTTAAAGAATAAAAATAAAGGTTTAAAATCATTCTCTGTTACATTTTCCCCTAATATGTACAAGTCATTTATAAATGAAGTGAAACAGAATAATGTTAAACATAAGTATTTTTTAAAAGGAGCAAGTGGCTGAACAGAAACTTCCCAAAATAGTTTTTCATTAAAAAGTTCCTAAATATTCTCAGTAGATTATCTTAATTATACACAAAATATAATAATTCAAGAAATAAAATCATTTTAATTCATTAAGGTTCTTTTCTAATTGAAAATCACTTTCTTCAAGCAAAGTGCCCTAGGTAAGACACTTAGCACATGCAAAGTGTCTCAGTAATCACAGCCTTCCTAATTAAGACAAATTTTTCCCTCATATCTGAACAGCATAGAATATACAGTGAAATGGGATTTAATAAAATATATGTAATAGATAGTTTGATTCTAATATAGTTTAAAATCACCTCTACAGTTTCTTTAAATGCATGATAATAACTTGAATGGTATTTTTGCCAGTATCTCTGCAAAGTCTTCACTCTCCAAGGCTAGAGAATATGCAATATCTGTTAAATGGAAGTTCCTTCATTGTCCTATTGCTGCTAATGTGAATAACAAACACATTTATCCTAAGAGCTTTTATTTGTAAGTATGTGAAATCTGATTTTGCTTACACTCTAAATTGAATAAATGTATAAATAGTCTAAGAAGTATCTCTCCTCTGAGCAAAAGATTTTACCCATACCAAGAGCAGTTAATAACAATACCTAGTTTTCTGCATAGTCATGAAAAGTCTCAAGAACTAGGAAGTAACTTTGATACTAACACATTTAAACACCTTACTTTGTGTTGCAGTGTCCTGTCAGTGAATTTGCACTATTTAAAATGATTCGTTTTACTAATAAACACAAAAATATACATATTTAATTGAATGGAAGACATTAACATACTTCCATAAGTATCTAATCGGTATTCACCAGATAAATTCGTTTCTGACTCAAAAGACTTGATACCCATCTGTCAATAACCTAGACAAAAGTAAAAATGTCACAGAGTAAGATCCCCATTTATTAGATTAAGAAACTGAGGTCCAGAGAGATTTTTGCCCAAGATTAAACAGAGAGTTAGTAGCAAAGTGGGAAATTAAAATTGAAATAATTGCACTCCATTTTCTCCCTTGAGAGCCTATTCATCTACATTTTAAAATAGACTGCAGGCAACTGAGAGAGAGGCAATAAAGACCCAGGAAATGTCAGTCATTTATCATTGGAAGTTTACAGTTTTTTAAAAAAGTAGTCTGTTTTTTGAAGTCATAAGAATGACTACACCTTAATGAGCAATAGAAGAAAAGAACATTTTTTAATTAAACTTTGGGCAGGAATCATATAAAATCCAGTGAAAGGAAGTTATTTTTGCAGCTTATACATTTCATCAATTGCAAATTAGTTTTAATTTGAACTTACTGCATGCAAATTTTATCTTTTCCCAGTAACTATAGTACTTTTCATGATAAAAACCTGTTTCTGGGTGAGAAACGTTACTCACAACATTGGCTTTTATGTTCTTATGTGAATAATACAATGAATAAATCACCCCTGTTTCCTGTACTTTATAAAGCAGCACAGGAGTGGTTTATAATTATTATTAAACAAAAATATCATGGTTTCACATCAAATTATTCCAGAAATTGGAAATTGACTCACTTACTGGATAAAATGGTTTGTACTGTTCAAGTAAGAATTAGGTATTCTTCTCTTGAAAACTCAATTTCATGATCAATTTTAGGAGATTCACCTAAGCTACTCTGTGAAGATTTTTCTAACACTGGCCTTCAGGTAAAGCTTGGAATTTATTTTTTCTATCAATTTGGAAACACCTCAAGCTTGGATTGGAAAAAGAAAAGTTTCTATTAAGTATGTAATACTTCAATTTTCACACCTTAAAGAAAGAGCAGAGCAACAGGTGTCTAACCAATCTCCCTCCCCCATTAATAAGAAAAGCTCTTATTGGGGCTCAAAATAAGACCTAATTTCTTTAATTTGGATTCTGATGGCTTAAAATAATTGAATAGTCCAGATTTCAAAAAAAAATCATAAACTAGTGATAGGTAAAACATTTCAATAATTTACTTATCCAGTGTATATTTATTAAACATCTATTAGTATTAGAAGTCAGACACTATTGGACATATTGAAAAAGAACACATGGTTAACAAGATAAAATTCCAAGCCTCGGGCCTCCCTGGTGGCGCAGTGGTTGAGCGCTGAGCTGTGGAGCTGTCGGCAGCGCACGACGCCCAGCCCGGGGGAATCCCACATGGTACGCAGACCTCTCCTGCCTCGCCCGCTGCTCCCCTCAGCAGTGTATTTCTGATCTGCCTGTTCTGCTCCCCGCTCTGTCTCTGGTGAACCCTCTCGCCGCCCCATGCCTCTAGCCTGTACCTCAGCTTGTATAAATAAATCTTTAAAAAAAAATAAAATAAAATAAAAAAATTCCAAGCCTCATGAAATGCAGACCTGAACAAAAAAACGCTATTACACAAAGAGCAAATTACATAATACATTGTTATATAAATGCAATAAAGAAAATAAAGAAGAATAAGAAGACAAAGTCTAACAGAGTCTAATGGGTAGTTACTTTTGTTCAGATCATCGGAAAATGTCTTGATCTTTTGAAGCTTATTTGAATATATTCTAAAATATTTTAATATATTCCAGACAAATGACTCTAGTGAAAAACACTTCAGACTAAGGGAACAATAACTTGAAGTTTCTGAGGGTAAAAATGAGAGTGATGTATTCAAGTAAGCATAAAAAGATCATATTAATAGGGAAGAGGGACACAAAGACAATGGTGTGTTTAATCAGAAAGGGAACCATGAACCTTGTATGCAGATGGAAGGACTTGTTTTGAACTTGATGAGAACCAACAGATGGAGAAAGTGACGTAATGTGATTTATATTTTTAAAGCTCATTCTTGGTTGTTGGATTGGGCAGTAGGAAAGGCTGCAAGACAGAGAGTAATTTGGAGGCTATTTCAATAATTCAAGAGGAAGAAGATCTTGGCAGCAGCAGTGTGAACAGGGAACATTAGGAAGATACAGGATACAATTCAAAGGTAGAAAAAATTCAAAGGTAGTTCAGGGCTTGCTGAATGTTTGCATAAAGAATATACAGGAGAGGAAAGTCAGGCTGATCCTTCAATAGTTTACTGGAGCATCCTGGTGTGTGGGGTTGGCAATTACTAAAATTAAGAAGATGGGAAGAGCAGGCTTGGGGTGTGGGATAAGAGTTCTGTGATTGGGATGTTTACATTTGTCTATTTGACATCTGACTATCAAATAAGTCAGAACTCACGTGTCAGAGGGGAAGACATAAATGTATGAGGCATCACCTTCCTTGTGACCCCAATGCCATGAGACTGAATAAGATCAATGGGGAAATAGTCAGTGGAGCAAAAAGGAGGGCAAGAATTCCATTCTTGAAATACTAAATACATAGTCTGAGAAAATGAGAACCAAGGAAACGAGTCTGAGGAAAAACAGCCAATGAGGAAGACAGACGCTAATGTAGAATTCCAGGAGCAAAGGAAGAATATTTTAAAGGAGTGATCAGCTCTATAAAATGCTGTTGAGGGGTCAAGTAAAAATTAAGTACCTCAGCTGACCTTCAGACAGCAACCATAGATTCTCTGATGACACACTCAAAGTCTGGTTCAAGTAGGCTCAAAAAACAAGGGGAGGTAAAGAATAGAGATCTTGCAGAAAATACTCTGAAGAATTTTGCAATAAGTAGAAACAGAAATTATAGCTAGAGAAGAAAATGAAAATTAGAGAATATTTGTTTGTTTGTGACAGAATACATTAAAGTCTGTTTGTTTCAATATAATCTATTTGAGGAGGGATGAAGGGAAATCTAATGACACAAGACAGAAAGATTCATTTCAAGGTCAAAAGTCCTACAAAACAATCATAGGGTATAGAATCAAGATAATTTCATCTCATAAGGATTCAGAGAAAATTTGTGCACATCACCAACAAGGAAGGAAAGGTATGGGCCTGGATACAGGTAATAAAAGAAAGAAGTCTCACTTTTGATAGCTTCTTTTTCTAACAAAATAAATATGCAAGTGATTGGCTGAGATTGAGGAGGGGAAAGGTATGCTAGAGACTTGAAGACAGAAGATGTGAGATAATGGTCTTGGAGAGCAAGTGAGCAAAGCAGTAAAAGAAATATAGTTGATTGCTGCACAACCAAAGGGCCTACTTAACTACGTGGTCATAAGTTTAGAGTGAATACAATGACCAAGTCAGGCAAAGAATAGACATGGAGGGGGGGTTAACTAGGATGGAGGATTTGCCACGTGGGAGGGCTGGAGAGAGGGGCAAAGGAGTTGAAGATCGCACCCAGAGAAAGGTTAAATAATTACTGTGATGCCTCATGTCATCAAATGGGTGAAATGGAATCTAGGATATGAGAAGTGGATATGAAAATGTGTAGAGTCAATGGGTTGTGGATCGCAGGGAGAAAGAATGAAGTGTCGTTGGAGCAGAAGAAGAAGAAGAAGAATGCTGCTCTTTAATAGATCTTGTCTTCTTGTCTTCAGATAGGGTGCAGCAAGTAAGAGTGGAGTCCTGAAATAAAGACATTTCTAAGTGGTACAGTTATTGGAAATACTGCATCCATGGTATGACCATGTACCAGATGAAGACAATGGAAGAGATCACCAGAACTAAAGAGATCAAGACCTATGAAGGATTCTGAGGGATTATTAATATGAATGTTAAACCACGTCTCTATAGATGTCTTTTAAATCCTATTGAAAGGGACATCCTCAGAATCCACCAGTTACCTGAGCTAATAATCAGGCTTCTCTGTGACTAGAGTTTGAGATATCAGAAAGTGCAGTCTTGACCCATTTATCAGACACTAATGATTATCAATAAATTAAAATGATATACATTAGAGTAGGCCTGAAAATAGTTCCTTGAATATCTCAAAGTCTACACAGTTTATCGTCTAAACCAGTATTTCTTGGACTTTTCCCATTCTCGGTGCACAAATGAGTGATGTGTACCAACCAGATTCATGAGCAGGTGACTCACTCATTGTAATTCAGACCCATTTATTCTCTCCCACTGAAGCACCACAAAAAGCAAATGCATAGGAATCATATTGATAAATTAATCCTGAATCCTTCTGCTTTTGAAGGAAAAAATGACTTATTAATAGAAAAATAATGTTTTCATGAAGTTTGTAGTAGCATCTTTGTAATACTTGTGACACACTCCACATTTGAGCTTAACATTCTAAGATTCACTTTCTCAGCTCAGTACAAAAATACATCAACTATCATACAGCATTATATCGATCAAAATAAATCAACTGCCATTCAAGAATGAGGATCAGCGTATTTTCTTTTTTGTGACCATTTATTTGTAGTTTTTTAATCTCATATTTTGAGTGACTGATATGTTTGACAACAGATACACAAAATCTGACACTGTTGGAACAGATCCTCAATTTTACTATTTGTTAGGTTTAAAAATGCGACAGCTTCTGAAACATGTGTTTCCTGAGATTGACTGTTTATGACTCCCCTTCCCCAACCCTTTCTTGTTTCATCATACAGTTCTTAGAAATAACTTTGTAGCAGTATGAAGGCCACCTTCAAGTAGCCTCAGGTTGGAAGCATGAACTGCAACGGTTTAGCCATGAGTCTTAGGAATTTACTACTTTGAGAAGAAGTGTTGTTTTGATAAAAATAACATTGTTACTAGATATATAGATCTAATAAGTCTGGTTGCCCATTTCAAGTCCTTTTCCTTTTTTTCCATCCAGTCTATGGTTATATCCTGGAAATTGTATGTCCAGTAACTGGACCACCTGGAAATGTCTTCATTTCCAGTATTCCAAGCTGCATCTGCAGCATTATTTCTTCAAAGTCATTTCTTCATGTGTTCCAAAAACACTTCATCTTCATCTTGGGATGCCCAAGTCATTAATTCTACACATCTTCATGTCTATTCCTTCTCTCACACATCCTAGATCTCATTTCAACCCAGATGGTATGAGACATCATTGTAATCACTTAACCTTTCCCTACACGCTATCTTCAACCCTCAAGCCCCCTTCTCCAGCACTCCCTGGAGTGCTGGCAAATCCTGCATCCCAGTTAAACCCCACTCCACTTCTATTCTGTGCCTGCACTGACTTGATCATGGTATTCACTTTAAATATATGAATGGGACTCGCTGGTAGCCTGGGAGTTAATTCTCAGTGCTATCACCACAATCACCCATCACGGTGGCCTGAGTTAGATCCCGGCCAGGGAGCTGACCCACATGGTGCAGCAGACCTCTCCCATCTTCCCTGCTGCTCCCCTCAGCAGTGTATTTCAGTAGGCCCACCTGTTTTGCTCCCCACTCTGTCTCTGGTGAATCCTCTCATCCCACCCAGCTCCGGTCTACACCCCAGTTTTTCTATGCAGAAATAAATAAAATATTTCTAAAAAACTAAATAAATATATGACCACATATTTAAGTAGGCCCTTATGCTGTGCAGTAATCCTACTATATTTCTGCTCTCATTTTTCTCTCCCATTTAGACAATTATCCCACACTTTCTCTCTCTTCAAATGTCTAGCAGCATCATACCTTTTTCCTCCTCCATCTGTGCCTTTATGCTATACTAGCTCCCTTTCTATTCTGAAACATTATTAAAGACTGCAAAGAAAAATGGGCATGTTAATCCTGACAAAAATATCAAAGTTTCCAGACATAATTCATTTTAGGTGAGAATGTCATAAATTATATAATAATATTTGCTGTAAAAGTCTTCATGTGAATATGTGATATGGGATATGAATACATGAAACTTGAATATGCAATTGGTATACATGAATTTGTATATATATCTATAGTATAGTTTGAAAATATACATAATAAATTGATATGTAACATATGAACAATAGAGCATATTGTTTATTAAAAAATAGAAGGCTAAAATATGTAAATTTATATGTATATGTATAGTGCATGTACATCAGTATATGTATTCTGTATATACTGATAAGTAAATTACTTTAAGAAGAACAAAGTGTACTATGCTGAATGTTTCAACTCAGTTTGATTCTTAAACATTCACAAAAACGCAGAAAAAAAATAAATCCCTAATAAGGGTCTCTTGGTTTTATGGATTTATAATTTTCATATTGTTGAACTAAGGTTATTAAGCAATGCAAGATTCAACAAACCATAGCCTAGGAGCCAAATCTGGCCTGCCATCTGTTTTAGTAAATAAAATTTTATTGGAACTAGTCACACTCATTCATTTCCATGTTGTCTATGACTGCTGTCTTGCTATTATGGCAAAGGTGAAAAGTTGCAACAGAGATGTTTGGATCACAAAGCAGAAAATATTTTCCATGTGACCCATTACAGGGGAAGTTTGCTGCCCACCATGTCCTTGATTATAGCGATTTCTTTGCATGGTTAGGATTTGTTCTAATCACAGACTGTTTTCACTACAGATAAGCTTGGGTGAGACAGAGTAACAGATATTTAAGAAAGTATATCAATAATTTCTTACATTAGTAAAATATATTCAGACAAAAATAGAACTGTAACTGGAAGGTCTGTTTATTTCAAAAGGTTGTTCTGATCTTTATCTTGGCTATCTCCTCCTTGACATCCACCACAAATCTGAGTAAACGGTATTGAAAACAACCTACATCCAAAAGGAGCATTAATCAGTTCAGGCAGCCACTGCAAAATACCGTAAGTTGGGTAACATAAACAGCAGAAATTGTTTTCCTGACAGTTTTGGGGGCAAAATATTCAAGTATAGTTTGCCAGCATGGTTAGCCTGTAGGGAGAGCCATCTTCGTGTAGAGACATCTTCTCTCCATGTCCTTGGAAGAAACAGAGACCCTTCTCTTTCTCCTTTTTCTACCCATCCTATCAATTAGAACTCTACCCTTAAGACCTCATTTAATTTGTATTGCCTCCTAATTACCACTCAATTACCTCCTAGCTACAAATACAGTTACACAGAGGATTAGAGTTTGAATATATGAATTTGGGAGATACATAATCCAGTCCACAGAAATCAGTGTAAGAAATTATGACTTGGAGTATAGGCAAAATTTTGCTACAGATATGGAATGTTGGCTTTGCCCACTAAAAAAAAAATTGGCTCATCAAGTTTCATACCATTTACCAGATGGCTTTATTAATATTAATAAAAATTGACAGGATATATCTCCATGTATTTAAGAAGCTAAATGATCCTAAACATTATCAACCTACCCGTTATTTTACAGCTTAGTGAATATTTTTTTCAATCTGTAAAATAAAAAGAATTGCTAAACAATTTAAAAGCTAAAAAATATCCTCTAAAATATCCAATATACTATTGAAGATACACTCTAGGACATGAATTATTTCCCATAGGAATTTTATAGAACCCAAAAAGAAAATAAAGCCAATAAAGAGTAAATCTAAGTTATAAACCATTAAAATTCCTCCAACTGAAAAATGGCATTTGGGACTCACCCTCTTTTCAAAATTACCCTTTAAAAAGCTCCAGAAATGCCCTACAGGCTTCATTTACAACTGCCATATTGGATTCACTCTGCTTGTGTACTGCAACCTCCCTTTCAGGCTACGGTTTGCTTTACACTTCAATCTGTTTTACATTTCAAAGTCCATAAGCAGCAGCATCAAAATTCTCAAAAACAGTAATGAAATATTTTAAGACTGAAAGGTGGGCCAGTAGTACACTTTCATTTTGAAATCTCTCATAAAGCTTCAGTCTCAGCCCTAGACCTCCCAGTTACAAGGTAAAGTTATAATTTTAAAACCTTTAAAAATAACTGATTTTACAAAAACAGTTAATTCTCAAAAGTTATCACTTTTACATTAGCTTGAAATTTTCTAAGCTTCTTTTTACTTAAGAAGCCTTTTATTTTAAGCAAACTGTACTTTTTTCATTTATATAATTGCAGCTATGGTTGTTGATCTAAGAGAACTAATATAGCTTTCCAAACAAAGTTTTTTAATGTCCCCATTGAAAATTAATTCCATAGGAAACAAACAACAAAGCTACCTAATAATATTAAAAGAAATCAATATTTAACTGACAAGGGAGGGAGAAAAATTATAATAAAAAATCCTCTTTCACTAACGCTCTTCTCTACATTCTGACACATGCCTAGTCTGGAGAACCAAAGTCGCCTGAGTTATTGCTCCAAACGTAGAATCTGGGCATGGAAATCACTAGAAAAGAGTGGAAACAGAGGGATGTAACAGGGATGCAAAAACTGATAAAAGCACTGCCACTAACCACAGATAATCTTCTTATAATAACCTCTCACTCTCCATCCAAGTTGAATTTTATGTGGTTTGCTGAGGACCCATCTCTTACATTAGATAAGAGAGTGAACAAAATAAGTATATTTTACTTGAGTTAAAATAGCACCCTACAAAATTATAAGCAGTTAACACACGGTTTACAGTAAAGATCTTTCCTACCCTTCATTATCTGATAAAATCAAAAGGTCTAATGCCAAAGGTAAAGGGATGTTCTGATTTTGATTATGTCTTAAAGTTCCTAAACCTAAGAAATGATAATCAAGCAATAAATAATCACTGCATATCTTTACAGTGGAAGCATCTGAGAAGTTCTGAACTGGATACTGTCACAATTACACAGCAATGAGGAAAAGAAAAAATACATTTTCACTATTTATCTCTCACAGAGCATTTTGCCTTAATTGCCTTTTAGATGCTTAACCTTAATTTACGTAACTATCCTTTGTCTCAATTTCTTGAAATGAAGCTATTTTGAAAAACCTTCTGATCTCAATATGAGCTAGTTTAGCACTCAAGTTTATGGCAATGGTTACCTTTCTTTTAAAACTGCCTGTTTGGCAGTGCTTCTGTCAGCAATAATCCTTAGCCTCTACTTTAATGAAATGTCCTTCCCTTTCTCTGGGGTTTTGGATTGCTATTTGGCTATAATTAACTCCAGATTGACCAATGGCTGAGGAAGGAAGCAACTTACTCCCAGAAGAACCTTATTACAACCATTATTTTGTTGTAAATACAGCTGCTCTGTTTAGAAAATACAAATTATTTACCTTGCTATATTAATTTCAAACACCAAGAAAGAGAGAGTCATAAGAAAAATATTACTTCATTTCAACGTCGATACATGGAAAAGGGGTAGGAGGAGCTCATTATTTGTCAAGCTTGTGACAGTCTTTTAAAATAACGTTGAGGTGTCTCCCCGGTGGCTCAGGGGTCAAAGTCTCAGCACTATCAAGCTATCATCAGCCACTGAGGCAAGAGTTCAAACCCCAGCCAGGGAGATAACACACATGGCACAGCAGACCTCTCCTGTCTTGCCCGCTGCTCCCCTCAGCAGTGTATTTCATTCAATCTGCCTGTTCTGCTCCCCACTCTGTCTCTGGTGAATCCTCTCACCCCCCACACCTCTGGTCTACACCCCAGTTCTTGTATGCATAAGCAAATAAATCTTTAACAATAAATTAAAAAACAAAATAATAAAGTAACATTGAGAAGAACCAATATCAAACCTTCCTTTGAAATCTTATTATAATGTAGTAAATCCTGTTGCTTCTCCTTTCAGAATATATTCAGAATCTGCCCATTTCTCTCCATGCCCACAGCTACATTGTGGCCCTAAGCACCATTCTTCTTCAAATTAATGCAGTAGTTTCTCTGTTTGGTCCTATCTCCCCCCTGCGCCAAGAGTCTGCTCTCCATGAGGAAATCAGTGTGGTCTCTTAAAAATGTAAGTTCTGTCAGATCATGTCTGCTATAAGGGCAAAACTGTATTTGTGAGGGGGCTCACAAATACATATGTTGAAGCCCTAATTCTCAGTGTGATGGTGTTGGGGTGGGGCTACGGGAGGGAAGTCTTTAGATTTAGATGGGGTCATGAGCATGGCATCCTCCTGATGGGAAACACCAGAGAGCTTGCTCTCTCTCTGCCACATGAAAACAGCACATAGACAGCTACCTGTAAGTTAGAAAGGGAGCTCTCACTGGAATTCAACCAGATTTGCGCCCAGACCTTGCAGTCCCAGAACAGAGAGAAAATAAATTTCTGTTGTTTAAGGCCTGCAGGCTAAGGCACCTTGTTATGGCAGCCTGAGGAGAAGAATACTACACCCAAGCTCAGAATAAAAGTGCATGTCTTTCAGTGGCCAACCAAAAGTGCTTCACCACCTGACAGACACCCAGAGTCCATCTCACCCTACGCACTCCGCTACTTCTTCAACAAGTCAGATACCCTCTGCCTAAGGGGCATCTTCCCTCCTTCAGATTTTGAATCAAGTGTCCCCATCTCTGCAAAGCATTCCCTGATGATCCACTCTGTTTAAAATTGCAGCACGCCAACATTTTGTTTTTACTTCTCTGCTCTATTTTCTCTAGTGTTATCACTTTGTATCACTTTGTTATCATTTAGTATTTATCATATTGCTTTTGCCTCTCTACTCTATTAAAATATAAGACCAATAAGGGCAGGGATTATAGTCTCTTTGGTTAACTGCTGAGTCTCTACTACTTAATAGAAAGGAATCTAATATATAGCCAATACTCAAAATACTGTCAATTCCATGAATAAATGGTCTTCTCATTTCAAAGAAGAGTGAGAGGAAAGAGAGCTGAGAGACAAATAGATACTTATTTCATTTTCAGATTATAAAATTATCCCAAGTGTAAAGTATACTTTCGTAATAGCCTCACTCTAGGATTGCCATGGTAATAAACCAAAAGCTCAATACTTTTTCTATGTATCAACTCACCCATTTTTCACCAACAACTTCCTTTACCTGGATCCTTAATGAGAAAGTTAATTCATCTTTCACCTCTCTGACTTGTATATATATATAAAAAAAAGTATCCTTAGTGGCTTATAAGGCATTGCATCATTATTTCTTTATTCTGTTAAAATCATTTTATTTGATTAACAAAGCAGCCAAATCTTCGATTTTTTTGTCTCTCCAGTATGATGAAAATAGTTAAAAGAAAAAGAAGTTGAAGATTACTCATTCATTCACAGTAATTTATTGAGAGTTTGCCTTGAACAAAGCACTATTCTAGGTAGCAAGAATAGAGCAATGAATAATCAGACCAAAATGTCATCTCACATAGAGCTTACATTTGAGGGGGACAGGTGCGAGCCTTGGAGAGAGTCAGTAAATAAGATATTTTTAAAAAAGCAAGGAAGGCACTGCAGCTGAAACCAAGGGAAGAGACTGAGTAGGAGAGAAGAGATGAAATGAGAGTAGCAGCAAAGGGCCAGACCCTGACGAGGCTTACAATCCCAAGAAAGAGTTTTGAATTCTTTTCTGTTACTGAGAAGTCACTGGAATATTTGAGGAGAACATCACCAAATATGTCTAACCTTCTTCCCAAGGACTTGGTAAATTCAAAAATCTTATGTTCTCATTCCACTTTAATGTCACATTTTATTTAGGTTGAGCTCCTGACCCAAGTAAGAGAATGGTGGCTAGAATGGGAGTGATAGTTTCATAAAGAAAGAGGCGTGATCAGATTCTGTGTATATTCAAAATGTGGAATAAAATAATATGCTGATGGTTTGTACATTTAACAGGGAGAAAAAGACTATTTGCTACTCTATATTTACCCAGGCTTTTTTACCTAAACAATCTTTGAAGAAATTAAATTGCCCTTAATTGAGCTGAAGAAGACTGGAAGGAGAGATTCCAGTTTAAGATCTGAAGCTCACATGTGAACACAAACTGTTTACTTGGCATCCACACGTAGATATTAGTTGGTAGGAAGTTAATGTTTGGAGCTGGAAGCAGAGAACCAGCTTAGAGAAGTAAATCCGGGAATCATCAGCAGAACAGACATGACGCTGGGTGAGGTCACCTCCAAGATAGTAGGAGGTCCAAAATCTGAGTCCCAGGACACTCCAATGTTAAGTAGGCAGAGAAGGGAGGAGAACAAAAACAGACTTGGAAGGAAAGGTCAGTGAGTTAGAGAAAAAGAACCCATCCTCTCTAAACAGGAAAATGTGTTGCCCTGAAAGACAAGTGAAAAATGTGTTTCAAGGAGTTGGAGGGAACTGTGTCAAATGCTGCTGACAGCCAAGATAAAGACTGAGAGATGACGAATAGATTTCACAAGGTGGAGGCATTAGTGAACTTGACAAGAGCAGTTTTAGGATAGTGCTGGGACAAAAGCCTGATGTAGAATGTGGTCAAGAGACAAGGGAAAGAGAGAAATTAAGAGTCAGCGCAGAGAGACAACTCTTTCGAGCAGCGTGGCTGTAAAAGGAAGGAGAGTAATGGTCCAGTAGCCAGAGTGAGTGTGCACACACGTGGTTGAAAGAAATGGCACCATATTTTTAATGCTGATGGGAAAATATCCAATAAAAAAGAGAAATAGAAGATTCAGAAGAAAAACAGGGAGAGTTACTGAAGTGATGTCCCTGAGAAGATACGAGAGGGTGAGATCCAGGGCACAAAAGGCAGGAGTGTCCATTACTGGAGCAACTCCACTGATCCTCGCTAATGGGAACGAAGGCAGAGTACATGATAAAAGCTTAAGAAATCACTAGATATGACATGTAGAAAATAGTTATTTCCTAACTAATAGCAAAGTCGTGGGCCAAATACCTCTACTGGAATATGTAAAACAATGCCTTAGAGGTCTCTCTAAACATGCCCTGATTAAGTTAAGGATATGTAATCTTTACAAAAACCCTGATTGAATTAGTGAAAATATACTTAGGAGATCTACTGTTGTGACAGCCTAAAATTCTTAAAACTAGAGAAGGAGGGAGGAAAGTAGTCAGCAAATTGAACATGTAATAGTATTGGCAAGCTGGCAAAATAATAAAAAAATCTTCTCACTAGATTTTAAGCTTCTAGTAGAATAGGGCATGTAGTAGCATTGCTGAGTACATTGTACATAGTAACTACTCAATAAATGTTTGTAGAATTAATTGGTTAATTCAGTTCTATAGTTGGTTTGTGTTGCATTAAATTCTCCACTAAGTGTACTTGTGCGTTGCTAGTTTATAGCAGTAATAATCTCATGCATCATTCCCACTAAAATGCATTGTTTTCATTGATTTCTTTCTTCTTTACTATTGTTGGGTTTTTTCTCTTTTACATTAGTGATTAAATACATAAATATTGAGTATCATATATATGCTTTGTTAGTATAGTCTTGAACATGTATAGCATGTAATAGCTGCAAAATACCTTAACAAGAATAGTTAAATGGCTGTATTATAGAATAATTAACGAAGGAGGAACTAACTCATTAAACTGTGATAAAATGACTGTTAAATATTGAAGTAACTATGTCCATTTTAATAGCATTTAGTGGTGTTTTAGCACAAATGGTTCTCAGAGTGGAGAGCTAGGGAATCAAGATGCAGTCATAACATTAACCCACAGAGAGGCCTCTACCTTAGCTTCCACCAAGAAGCCATTAAATTAAACGAACCTCCAGTGTACAATAAAATATTCTGAGGAATTATGGTTGAAGGGGCATATTGGAGTAAAATGACATTATGCAGAATTAGTCCAGATTACATAAAGAACCTTCAGAGATTTTATTTTAAAAATATATTACTTTAAACTGTCAACCTACTATGCACATATTTATAATCAAATATATCGTTTGATTACATATCGTAATCAAAGAAAAGTCATTCATTAAAAAAATTAAGAAAAGTCTCAAACAATAACTATGAGATGCACAATTAAGACGGGAGTATTAGATAATAATCACCCCAAATTAAATACAAATATATCCATTGCCTAAAGAATAAAGATACATAACCACAGAGAGTGAATGTTCAGCAGTTGATACAAAATATCTTATGAAAGAAAACTCCAAATCTTTACAATTTGCAAAAAGCAAATCATCATCTTCATCACAATAAAGAAATGAATATAACTATTCTAGCTTAAGCAAAATTCAATCCCTCAAGCTAGCCTCTACTCTTTGTGAATTCTTTAGGGCAATTTCTCCCATATCTTAAATGTAGAAAAATAAATAGATTACATCAACATGATGCATAGACCCCAAAGTATCCATGCACTTTTCCTACTACACAATTCTCAAAATGATGTTTCCCCTTTATTCTCCACTTCTGATTAAATTTGTTTCTCTTTTAGGGACTCAAGTAAAGACAAGGCTTCCTTTGATGTATACTTTATGCCTACACAATGTACAATGATTCCACATTCTTAGCTTACATGGTACTCTATTTTTGCCTACAAAATGTTGGTGCTTGACTATATTGTGTATTGTTTGATATTCCAATCCATTTACTCCTAAAAATATTGAATTCTGTCCTCAACAAAACCACAATCTCCGTGAGCCCAGAAATTCTTGTTGAAAAATACCTGTGCTTTCTCTACAATCACAGCACTGTGCCAGATAGGTAATTAATTCTTCATAAAAGCACAGTGTCCTGAAAAGTAGCAATCAAACAAAGTCCTTTACAAAACTTATTGATTTACAAATTACAAAGCAGCAGCAAAAAGAAACTGAAAACTATCTGTCATAATTAATTGAAGTCTAAGTAGAATGAATAGCAAATTATTCCAGTACTGAATTGACTCATGTTATCTGCCATCTAATCAACTTATAAAACATCTATGATGAAAAAACACTCTAAATACTCAAATGCATCTCCTGGTTTAAGAAATCATGAATTATAAAAAAAAAATGTTTTTCTTTATATTTTTTAAGATTTCAAGTTTCTCTAAGGACTAATATGAAATTAACAAATTAAATTTAACAAGTTAACATCAACATGAAATTTAAAAAATAGTTATTACATGATTCCTCTAGCAGTCAGCTTTTCTACTTCTTAAAGTACATTTTAATCTCTGAAATCCCAAGATTAATGGAATCTGTTTCAAATCCCAAGATTCTGAAGGCTAGCTTTGAATTACAAATCCACTAATTCCCGCTATGTTACTAGTACCTAGAAGATGAGGTAATACCTCACAAGGCTGTAATAAAGATAAATGGGTTAGAGTATACAAAACCCTTAAGAGTGGATCACCTTAGTAAACATTACCCATTTGTTTTCAAGATAACTTGATTCTTTACATGTTTACAGCAGACTTTTAAAAATGTTTTTAATTGAAGTAAAACTGGTTTACAATACTGTACATGATTTCAAGGTGTAAAACGATACTCTTCAGGTGTATGTTTCCACACCACACCCAACACCAAGGCACCCTTACTCCTCCATCAAAGTTTACTTTGCCCTCTCCCCAAATGCCCTTCTTCCTCTTCCTTTAGGAGCCTCAATTCCAGTCAGATTTCTAGGGTGTGTTATCAGTTCGGTTTTATCTGACCCTTTATTTTGTTTTTCTATTTTCCACATACAATTGACACCATCTGGTATTTTTTTTTTTCTCCTCTGACTTGTTTAACTACGCATAATCCCCCCCACCAGTTCCATCAGCGTTTAAAGTAAATGTACGTGCCTCTGATAATTCTCATGACTATAGGGCACCCAGCACAGAAAGGCTTGCTATTTTGCATCAGGTAGACTCTCTGCCTCTCATAGCAACTTAACACCAAGAATGAGAAAATCTCTGTAAACCTTAAACAAATAATTTTAATTGCCTAATTTAGAGATTTAAAAACAAATCCTCACACAACATAAACTGACTGCCTATTTTGCATAAAAATTTGTTAAAGAAATAGTCATGTGCAACAAGGAGAATAAATTCTTGTTCTTAAAGCAAGCATTAGAATTCTTCTTAAAGAACTATTCTGATAAACTACAAACTACTTGGAGTGAAAACACAAGTCCTTAGAGGTGAACTAGCACAGGAAAATGCCTCAGGAGAGAAAGTCAAATTATTTGACATTAGAAATGAAAAATAACTTGGGAATAGAGAAGATTTGAAAAGATATTGCAGACATGCAGATTATGACAGAACAGCAAAGTGACTTTTTAAAAGGGAGAATTTGTTACAGATGCATCTCCATGAAATGGGGAAGAGAGAACTGAACTGCGCCTTTTTTCCTACCCCCACTTACATGCAGCTGCCTTAGTCTACAACTCCCAGCATTCCATGCTGAATGGGGGAGGGGGTAAAGGATCTGGGAACTTTCCCCTTTTGGCAGTCAATGGCAGTCATTATCTTGACCTCATGATGGATTATATGGTTCATTTTGAATTTGGGGTCTCTCCTGTCCCAGTTCTCTGGGATCTGCCTAACCCCTGTGATTCCCTGCTGGAAGATGTCTTAAACTTACTGCAAGCTTTCAGGCCTTCAGCCATCCTGCTTTGGGCTGAGCCTGTCTGGCCCAGCATTTGCCCACAAGAGGTTGACTAAAATTGTTGGAGTCTGATTGGGAATCTGATATTTAAAAATCCTTTCTCCTTTCTCTCCTCTCTCTCTCCTCCCTTCTCTTTTCTCTTCTCTCTCTCCCTTCTCCTCCCCCTCTCCTCTCTATCCCTCCCTCCCTAATTTAAAATCTTTCACACTAAGAGGAGGCTTTCTTTGCCTTTGTGTGCTCCCCAGGCTTCTCCAATATATATCCACCTTGATCCTTCCCAGCTGCCACCCACTTGGGAAGTTAATGGCCTGCTGGGAGTTGTAGTCCAAGAGACCACATACAAGTGGAGGTGGGGAGAAGAGTAACTGCAATGTCCCCCGCCTCTTCACAGAACTTCAAACTATAATGATACCATCCTTGTCAAGTGTCATTTAGTGACCTT
Source organism: Scalopus aquaticus (assembly GCA_004024925.1). Classification (NCBI taxonomy): domain Eukaryota; kingdom Metazoa; phylum Chordata; class Mammalia; order Eulipotyphla; family Talpidae; genus Scalopus; species Scalopus aquaticus. The sequence goes on along the minus strand of PVIJ01011256.1, from coordinate 33,951 downwards.
CACATAACTAGCACCAACTAATGCTCAATTCTCAGTCCCTGTCTCACTTGACTTACCACAATTTATCATCTGTTCTCTGAAACACTTTCTTCGCTAGATGCCTAAAACAGCATACACACTGCTTAATGCCTTAACAAGTTGCTCCTTCACAGTAGCTTTTACTGGCTCCTAATGTCTCTAATCTCTAAAAAATGGATCAGTTCCTCCTTGTTCCTAGTCTCTTTCCTACTTTCACAACCTTGGTGGTCCCTCTGTAACAGTGTGACCTCATTAAAAAGGGGAGGTAATTTCCCCTGCATCCCAACACGGTCATGTGCCTTGTAGGATGGTTAGCAGGATCTCTGGTATCTACCCACTGTCAGCAGCACACACATACTACTCCCTGCCAAGTTGTGACAAAAATGTCTCCAGATATTGTCAAATGCTACAGGGAGACAAAAATTACACCTTCTATTGAAAAATCATTGCCTGACATTGTATTATAAACATAGTCACAAGAATGATCCATTTATAGCAGAGGTAAGATTACATAGTACTTCTGCTCAAAACTTACCAACAGATTTCCATTTCACCCAGAAAAGAAAAGCCAAAGTCCCTACCACACCCTGGTGGCTCTATATATGATTTCTTATGTACCCATTCCTCTTTCTATTCATCTCCCGCTTCTCACCTCTTTATTCATGCTATACCAGTATACTTGCCTCTTTGCTGTTCCTCAGACATAACAAGAAAGGTCCCATCTGTAAGTCTGGGTACCTTGTTCCCTCTACCTAGAGTCCTTCCTAATGATACCCACTTGACCCACTCCTTTGTTCCCATAAGTTCATTGCTCGAAACTTAACTGCCCAATGAAACTTTGATTTAAAAAATTCAGCTTCATTCCTATGACCTGGTCTGCCCCTCACATTCCCTATCATTCCATAATAGCTTCATTTTTAATGATACTGTCCCCACCTGATATGCTGTATGTGTTAATAATTGCTTTAATGTCTGCCCCCACCTAATAAAATGTAAGCTACAGGAGGAAAGGAATTTTTGTCTTTTTTATTCACTATTGTATCCCCATCACAAAGAAAAGCACCTATGGGAAACACTCAAAAATATCTATTAAATTAATGGGGGAGGGTGGGAAGAACAGATTTTTGAAAACCATCTTAGATACAAAGAATAAAGGTAGATGCAGCTGAGATCTACATGCATCATTTCCAAAGACTGAATGGTTTCATAGAATTTATTTAAAACACAATTCATAATGTGCAATGAAAACTAAGGAGTTTTCAAAATGCTTCCATGCTTAGAACTGTTTAGGTAGGGGGTATTTAGAAAGCACACTTATAAACCCATTAACATATAGTTTTAAAAACCTGTAGATATATAAAACAAGTAGAACTTTAAGAGAAATTTTACAAAGTGCCATGGGCAATGGTAACTCCCCTAGACACATAAAAAGAAGTGTGCCAGGGTAAGTCAAATCATTCAATTATACACACCATAAGGTAGCTTAACAAGTAATAGTAACAGTGAACAAAGCTCTTTCTACAGATGAGAGCCCACTTGGTTCAATTGTGAGAGAAACAGAGGAACAGAAATGCTTCCTGCTGCAAGCTGACAGTTACATGGAACCCCCTGAAGTTATAAATTGAGTTCCTCTACTAATTGCTGGTCTAAAGGGGACAAAGATCCACATTTTATTTCTCCTGCTGAACTTGCAACATAAGCACTTGTGAATTTTACATTAGGGTCAAACTGGGAAGTTCCCAGATAGTTTTACCTGAAGTAGAGAACAGGGTCACTTCCCATGCAAATGAGGTCACATATTCCTTTCTGCCTTGGGTGTCTACCAGGGAAATTTCAGTATAACAGATTCTAATATGGAAGTTTGATAAAGAGGAGGAAGGAAAGAAAGAAAACAGAACAAAACAAAACACAGATCCTATCTGAAATAAAATTCTGTTTAGAAATTTGAAATAAAATCTTATGAATTCTAAGAGCGCATTCTTAAAAGAAAACCTCAGAATTTTGTAATGCCACTGATTAAACTTATACACACATTGATAACAATATCAACTATTTTATATACTTGTTGAAAATACTCATTGTAAGACTAATAAAGCTACACAGCAGGCAGTTACTTTAATGAAATAGACCCAGTTCTCCAGAGAGGAAAACCTGTGGTCCAAATGCTAACACTTTTGATCAGGTAAGCACTGTATTCTTGCCAATGAGCAATGACTTTCGTGAGGATGCTGATCAAAAATCCTTTGGGAGAGAAAAAAGGGGGACACTGTGGGGAGGGGATAAAGAATTATTGTGTTATAATATTTCAAAACTGGTTTTCTGAAAAGGGAAACTAGTTTCAGCAGTTCTAATGGGTATATGTAACCCTTTCTAACCCTGGAAAGTCATAGTTCACTGCCCTACAAAAGAGGCAGCTTCAGTCAAATATAGATAACAAAGTTCTTTCATTTATTCATTCAACAAACCATTATTGAACATACTCTCTTTGTAAAAGGAATGTAAGAAGGTTAATGGTAAACAAAGCTCCATTATTATAATTTCCCTCTGTCTTGTTTTCAGTTTATTTACTAGCACTATGTACTTGAAATATGGCTGAACAAAAACAATCGAAGGGATAACTAATACATTGAGGCCCAACACCTGAGGAGGAAAGATAAATTAATCACTAAGTGCCATTGCAGTGTAAAATATTTAATAGTTTTGGGAGTCATTAAGACTTAGTTTGAAATTTCAACTCCTTCACATATTGGATGTTTGAATGGACGGAAAACTTCCTGAGTCTCAATTCTCTTCTGTAGAAAATGTTCTAACAGTACCTATTGACATAGCAGTCCTAAGGATTAAATAAGATGTCTGCAAACATGTTTCAATAGTACATATTCAACAAATTATCATTATTTGGGTTATATTTTAGAATCCTAAATTTAGATAGTCCCTTTCTTAATTTCTATGAGCACTATTTGGCAAGACTTCAGAAACACTAAATTCGATTTTTGACTCTTCAAAAGAAAATTTTTTCCTACTTAAATTCTCAAAAATATAATCCTTGGCATTTTCATGCTTCTCAAGTGTAGGTATCAGATAAATATATGAAGAAGATATTCCAGGAAGAACCCTTCCAATAAAATGACCAAGAAAATTCTTACCTAGTTTTGGCAAGGAATAGGGCACTTTAAAGTAGTCTTCATAAAATTCTATCAATCTCTTTGTTATGTGGAGAGCATAGTCCCCGGATCCTCTTCTGATAGCATCAGGTCTTGCATATAATCGTACCTAATTAAAAATATATATAAAAGTTACTTTAACCTTTTGGTACTCAAATGTTATCTTCCATTAATATGTGAATATACACAAATAATTTCAAATACTACAAAAATTAAACAGTATTCTTGTTCATATATCAAAGCATGCTATGTCTGAAAGACCCAAACTTAAACAATTAAAATAACCAAGTTGAGCAAGTCATAATTTTCTCACTTTACAGATGACATAGAGAAGATTTATACACCTGCATCAAAATAAATATTCCAAGTTATCACTTGCATGTGCTTGCTAGAGATATGAAGGTACAGTGGATTAGTATAATGGTTCCCTGACTATGCTGAAAGTAGGCAGGATATAGTGGCTTGGCAGGGGAGAATATTCATGGTTTGTTAACACATTGCATCAAGCTTTGGAAGTATTACCAATTTGAACCAAAGATAATTTATGCTTCCTTCTTTTCTTTGGTGCCAACTATCCTTATTCCCAATATGCAAAGTAGGAATTGAAAACTTTTCATGTACACAAATGATTGCTATTCTGGAAAGCTGTCTGCAACTGCTCGTGACTTCAAAACCGGCTGAAACAATTCATAGTTCTAGCACAATCCAGTTCCTTAATATTGATTTTTAAATCAAGCATTGTATATTATCTAGTCCTTGGCCAAAAAGAAGCCTGAGGCAAATAGCATAAAACTGAACAAAACTAACAATTGTTGAGAAAAGGTTAAAATGAGATTAGTTTTCATAAAGCTTTCATAAAGCTATCCAGCATCTTCCTTTCCAAAGGCTAAATCTATTTCTCACAGATGTGGTCCCTAATCCTCATATCAATTCTGTGAATAAGAAATATGTATTTTGTGGAGCAGTAGAGAGCACAGCAGTCTGGGAATCGGGTGTTAGTCCTGCTCTGCCACTAATCAAGCTGGGTGATATTGAACAAATTACTTAACCTCTTTGGGTCTCAAATGTTCCATTTATAAAATGAAGGTGTGGCCACCAGCTGGTTACTAAAGTACTTTTCAGTTCCAAAGCACATTACTTCCAATCCCATTTTACAGATAAAGGAGTTAGTGTTCATTCCAAGATTCCAAGTCACTAAAAATAGTAGTTTATGCAGTATGTGGCAATGGATATCTACATTCAACAGGAAGACAAAAGGAAGCTGTAGTCAATCATAAAAGAACTGATTATATAATTAACTTTCATTATTCTTGTTTAAGGAGAGAGAACAGAGATGTGTATAATCAAAAAGAGCAGAAAGACAAGGAAAATGCACTGTGATTTCATGTTAGAGAGATCTATATCTCCATAGATATTTACTAAATAAAATAATTATTTCTTGAAATTGGGAAGCCATTTCCCACCCAACAACCAAATCAAACTACAGTTTTGGCTGGTCACCAAAATAAATCTACCAGGAGAGACCACCTGTAACAGAAGAACTTAACACTGAAGACTCGTCAATAATTCTCTGCCTCTGAAATCAACTACTTATCAATATGCAATGTCTCAAGTTCCCAAGAAGCACACCCTAAGGAAAGAATGAATGTACAAGTAATCTACTGAGAAAGCCAGAGAAGCAAAATAAGGGAAGACATAGCTCAGAAAGGGCACAACTCCAGGTGAGGTCCTGGCCTCCCCCTAACCCCACAGGGAGCTCTGGAGTATAAACTGCACTGGGACCTTGAGGCAAAAAAACTAGATTTCAACACTCCTGCCCCTCAGTTTGTGGAAAATGGTTTCAGAGAAGAGGATATAAAATCCCAGGTGCTTCTTATTCTTGGGGCACTTGGGTGATATAGCTCCAGTAGCCCAAGGAGAGTCCTTTGGAGATCATTTCAAGCCTGAGCTGTTAGGAGGCAAGCAGTGGGAGCTAGAGGATAGACACATGAAAAGAAAGGAGATCTGGTCTGTACACCAGTATCATCCACGACAGACAGTAAAGAGCATTTCTAAAGCCTGCATGCATTCATTCATTCAGTCAGCCAGTCAGTCAACAGATAAGTATTTGACATATGCTTCATACCAGGGCCCAGACTAAGTATTTAGTGATAAAGAAAATATGTTCTCCAACTAAAGATAAGACAAAGCATTATTGAGAAAAATAATCACTGAAGATATAATTCCCATTCTCATTATTAAATTCGATTAAACCACAGAGTGACACATGCCATAGGAATGGTAAACTATACATGACAAATGGATACTGATGCCCAGTGGAGTGCATTTATAGGTGACAGAAATAGGAAACGCACGTTAAAACCATAACCAAGATCACTGCAAAATGATGCAGCAGAGTTGCTCATTTACTCCTAGGAAGCATCATTGATTTGGGTAGAAACAGCCACTCCTACCAATCAGCTCTACCAGTTAGTCAAGCTATCTGAAAGCCCAACAACAACAACAACAAAAAACCCAATTAAATCAATCTGGTTGTCAAGATTTGATGGAAATGATCCAATCTGAGTAAAAATATAAAACATACGCATGCTTAGCACAGTACCTTCATTTGTTCATTCAAACATTTATTGCATACCTGCTGTGTGCCAGGCATTATAGTAAGGAGCAGAACAATAAAATTTCCTAACACAACATGAACAAGACATTCACACTCAGTGCTCTTAAGAGGTTCACAATATGTGGAAAACAAATAAATCAACAAAAATAAAATGTAAGAAATTTAACAGTGCACTCTGTCTTCCTTTCCATTACCAAAAATTGAATTGACTGAGCTCCTATCTGAGGCCATGTCCCCCACATTCTATCCCCTCTTGCCTTTTCAAAGACATCAGTCCCCAAATTCTCCCCTTTTCTCCCCTATCACCAATCTATGCCTCCTTATCGGATCATTTTCATCAGCAAATACACTGGTATTGTTTGCTATGTTTATAGTTCCTCCAGCTATTGTTTGTAGCAATACTACTTGAAAGACTTTTTTACATAATTAGGATGAACATAAAGTTAACATCCAAACTAGAGTACTTTTGAGAATGAAATGCAGCACTTACCTGAGACAATGTGTGTAAGGAAGGTAGCTGCCTATTTATATTCCTTGTTTCTAGTTTTTCTTGCAACAAGTGCATTTCCACTACTCTATCAAAAGTGCTCACATCAAGATCAGTAACAGCCTCAGGATATCAAATCTAACAATTGTTTTAGTCCTCAACATACTTAACTCTATGGGCAGCATTTCACATAGTTATTCATTTCCCCTGCTTGAAACACTTTCTTCCCTTGGCTTCTTAATGTTCCTTTCCCCCTATCTCTCTGAACACTTCTCACTCCCCTGGTTGATTCACGTTTATTATCATCCCTCTCATTTTTCAGTGTTGGAGGGTCCCAGGTTCTAATCCACAGATGTCATCACTTCCTAGCTATATTTGATCTTGGGTGATAACATCTAGTTTCATGGTTATACCGTACAGAGGCTGAATACCTATGCCATAACACCAGGCTTCCAGACACTGCCTACTAGATATCTCCCACTTGGATATCAAATAGGCATCTCAATAGATGTAAAACCGAACACATGATATTTTACACAAACACACACACACACACACACACACACACACACACACACACACACACACACTCCTCCTCAAGTGTTTTTGTCTTATCTAGCCTCCTTTACTTCTTAGTCTCATTTCCCATTGCTTTGCTCCAGATTAGCTGTACTCTATTCACGATAAGATCACCCATACTTTCCCTTATACTTCATGAAATCCTTTTGGCTGTACCTTAAAAATACATCCAGAATCCAACCAGTTCTCACAACCCAACTACTATCACTCTGGTCCAGGCTCCCTCATTTATTGCCTGGAGGAAATCTCTAGTTTCTTACTGATGCTTCATCCTTTGTTCCCATTCTCTGTCCTCTACATAGCAATCAAAATGTTTCTGTTAAAATGATTGTCAAATCATATCACTTTTCTACTTTTCCTCCCTCAGTGACTTCCCATCTCATTCACAGTAAAAGCCCAAGATTTTAGAAAGAGCCCAAAAATCTCTAAAACATCAAGTCTCCTTTACTTCTCGGACTCATTTCCCACTGCTTTGCCTGATACTATCCGTACTCTATTCATAACACTAGTATCTTTGGCATTCCTCAAATATGCTGGAGAGATTTACCCCTCAAGGATTTTGAGTTTTCTCCTATCTCCACATCTCCTATTCCATTTACTCCTTTAGATATTTGTCCAAATATCTCTTTTCTCTGAGAGGGCTTCCCTCCCACTCGGGACTCTATCCCTTCTTTACTTTACTGCTTCCCATGACATGTATTGCCCTTTAATAAAATATAAGTTTCACTTATTCATTTTACTTCTTGCTGCCTTTTTGCCAAGAATGCAAGCTGCACAATGGCAAAGATTTTTATCTACTCATTCTAATAATATGGATGTGCCATTTTTATAAGTCAGAGTGTTTTGCTTAAGTTGCCTCTCAAGTGCCTGTATGTGGTAGGCAGTCAACAAACAAATAAATGTCACAGTTATGTACAGGGCCTAAGAGCATATATAATAGGAACCCATTGATAGGACTGTGGGATTCTCAGGGAAGGGAATATTTCAGCTGAGTTTTTTGCCTTTTTTTAAAAAAAAGATATTTTTATTTATGAGTACAAGCTGGGGTACAGGCCAAGGGCATGGGGCAGCGAGAGCGTTCACCAGAGACAGAGTGGGGGAGCAGAACAGGCAGATCAACAGAAATACACTGCTGAGGGGAGCAGTGGGCGATGCAGGAGAGGTCTGCTGCGCCATGTGAGAATCTCCAGGGTTGGGCATCGAACTCGCGTAGCTGCTGCGGACAACTCCACAGTGCAGCACTTAACTTCTGCGCCATCAGGGAGGCCCTCCACTGAGTTTTTAAGGAGAAGCTGGATGCAATCAGCTGCCAAGTGGAGGATGATATACCACACCTAAGTAACAAAAGCAACAGTGCTAACCAAATAATAAGTGATTTTAAAGGCAATAATAAATATTGGACATTATAATAATCGTGGTGGTAATTCACTGGAGGATATTAAGTCAGAAGGGACAAAAAGACTTTTGCCTTTCAGAAAGATTATGTCTCAGTATACTGCAGTAAAGGATGCTACATGTTAAAATTATTCCAAGAAAGGTAAAATTAGAAAAATGAGATTTTATAACAATAGATGAGAATGGAGGAGAAAGTTCAGATCATATTAAATGAAAGCCTGTAAACCAAATTGTACAATATTAATGTAATGCTATGAGCATAGGCAAGTCATTTAAAGATTTTAGACAGAATGACATGTTCAGAATTAAGTTTTAACAGATTACATCAGCTGCAATGTAAATGACAGATTAGGAGGGAATAGGAACAAAAAGGGACATGAGTTAGACTATTACAGAAGTCCAAGTGAAAGATGATAGTGGTTTGGATGGAGAGATGGCAGTAAGGATGCAGAGAAATGGAAGGATTTATTCAACTGGTCCTAACATTCTACAGAACAGGCCATTTAGTTACCAAGTTAAGCCAATTGTAGTCACAGCCACACTTAAGAACAATCATTTACCTTATCTTTACTTGTCTGACTACAGTGCCTTGTTGGAACAGTGAGACTCAACTGAATGATGAGGAGAAAATATTTCTCCTCTGTGGTTAATCAAAAGTTTGCTGTATAATAATTCATTTTACACTGAAAAAAATCAGTTATTTTCTTCTTTTAGAGTAACGAGATTCTACTTAATCATCATATAAAAACTAAATCTTCATAAACATAGTTATCACTCAAAAGCAATGAAATATAATTTTATTACACCTGCTTATTTACATTTTCTGACATTCCACGATAAGAGCCTAGTTCTGAAATTGTAAATTGTTTGCCAGGCTTTATCTCTCCCTTTGCATAGCTTCTTCCAACAACCAATGCTCACTCAGTCCCGTGGAAAGGACTTTACACGAAGAACTGGTACGTACAGATTTGAGACAGTTTCTTCGCTACTGTGAACTTGTGAAAATTGGTTAACTTCCTCTGTGGCTCAGCTCAAAATTTATTCCAAGGATTATAGTTTATATACCATATTATACCTGAGAGTTTGGTGTATCATACGATGTGTGAACACATAAACTCCTAAAACAGGTGTTCCTAGTGGGTGTCTATGGGACCCAGTGGATTTTTCTCTATGGTTTCATGGACTCATTCTATTTAAAGGATGTTTGTTTCATCTTTTTATAAGATTTTTCAGTATTTTAGTCATTGGAGGGGAAAATGCTGAAGGTAGATATATTAAATCATTTTAGTCATCTCACTTTCCTTACAAAGACAACGATGGCCATTAAGTTTCAACTATCCTGACAAGTGAGAATAATTGCTCAGAGGAAATGTTAGAAAGAATCTTGAGACCACATACACTAGGTGAGAGAAAGTACCACCATTTGTGAAATGCCATATGTATTTTAAGGGGAGGGGAGGTGGCACTGATGTTTTTACCATTATTTAAGCAGGATAGTCTTTGCAAGAGGGTCATCACGGGAGGGAACTTCAGATAAATTCAGATTCACTCTCTCTTACAGAGAGACAATTTAGAATAAGGACATCAAAGGCTGCTTAAGGATTTCAGCAGTGGGTACTTTTTTAGTTAATATTTAATAAATATCTATTGTAAGAGCTGTTCACATGCTGAGTGTCCAAAGAAAAGCAAAAGAGACACAGTCTCTTCTTTCAAAGAGCTTGCAATCCAATAGGGAGATAAAACAAAATCTTGCAACTGACAATGACAAAGTGGACCTGATTTACATTGGCTCTTCAGAGAAGTCCTCTCCATAGTGATGGTGATTCAGAGAACAGGGACAAAGTTCCATGGGAGTAAAGGGAAGCAAATAATCATTCAAATTCTTACACATAACATTCTGCCTTTCAGTGAATTACAGATTTCAAACAAAAGGTGAAAACATACACAATTGTAATGCCAAAAATGTAAGCAAACACATGCATTTGTCTGAAAAATAAAATTTTATACTAATAATCTTGGAGACTTAATTATATAAAATACTTCATAGATTTTCTATTTTACCTTTGCAATATACTTATAGAATAAATGTAGAGTTAGCAATAAATCCTGAATTTGTAGATCAAGAACTTGAAATGAAGGTCATCTAGAGTCACGGTCAATTCAAAGGATAGTGAAACTAAATCTCTTTGTCTAAAGCCCTGTTTTCACACTTTTAATTATTCGTTGCATTAAAAATGAATTGTGGTAGCTGCTATATAACTATCTTAATCAGTGTGTAGTTATACCATAAAGCTAAGGAGGGGGGGGGAAGCTTTTACAATAGTAGTGCACCTTTTAAATAAAGACTTGAAAAACATTTTCCCTGACTTAATGTTCGTAATTTGGCACATTCAGTTAAATAAACCTTCTGGTTTGCCAGTTATTGTCTAAGAAAAGTTTATGCCACCAGAGTATACTAGGAACTTTGGAAGACATAATGATAATTTCAAGATTTTAAAATATCACTGTAACTATAATAAGTTTACTTTTCCTTTTGTCTAACTGAAAAATCAGTCCCTTCCTTTAATAACTGTGAAACAATGATGTGTTTTTACTAAATTCTGGGCCAATAAAGCTGAATTAATTCACCTATGTGAATATAATTTGGTTTGGGGAGTTCTTCATCCAAATCAGTAAAACATAACAGGCCAGGGAGAAAGCAGTACTCTGAGCACTAAGTAGAAGATAAATACATCTATACAAAGGGGAAAGGATATTAAAAACAAAATACTAAAAGCCCAAGAGTGTTAGTCTTACTTAAAATTCAGAAGATAACTTTTTTGTGTAAATCAAAACAGAAAGTAAATACACACAAAACTCTAACAGAAGCAAAATATCAGTGCCCACATGTGCAAGCCAATAAACGGGCAGGTGGGGCCAGCCCGGAAGACAGGAACGTGTAAAGGGTCTTGACATCTCAAGTAAACAATATTTTAGTAAACTAGGTGTTCTAGTTTTTATTCCTCTCAAATGTCATTGACTCACCATTTACTTACAACACTATATAATCTGAGGAGTAAAACTTCACATCTTCATATGTGTACATGCCTCACCCTCCATCAGTGCTGTCAACTTTCCTCCTCTGTTATCTCCCCTCCAGCCCCCCTACACCCTCTAGAACACACTACATTTTTCAGAGTCTAAGGATTATTCTTGCTACTTTGCAGGTTTGTTTTCAGCGGTTATATAGATTCCACAAAAGAGTATATCTGATAGCTGTCTTTCACTTTCTAAATTATTTCACTGAGGATAATCACCTCAAGACTCACCCATTTTGTCTGAAAAGCACAATTTCATCCTTTTTAGTAACTGAGTAGTATTCCATTGAGTATATATTCCATAACCTACATACTAGAGATATTTACATATCATATGTCTGATCAGGGTAATTTCCAAAATATATAAACAATTCATAAAACTCAACAACAAAAAATATCAAAAAAATTGGGCTAAAGACCTAAGAAGACACTTCTTGGAAGAAGGCATGCAGATAATTTACAAGCAAATGAAAAAAAAAAAAGGTGTACATTACTTATAAGGGAAAAGCAAATCAAAATAACAATGAGGTATTAACTCAACCCTGTGAATAAACTATATAAAGACTAGAAACAACAAAGGCTGTTACGGATGTAGAGAAAAGGGAACTCTCATCAACTGTTGGTGAGAATGTAATTTGGTGCAGACTATGTAAAATGGTATGGTGATTCCTCAAAACACTAAAAATGGGAATGCCATATCATCCAGCAATACCACTTCTAGGTATTTACTCAAAAAAAAAAAAAAAAAAGAAAATATTTACATGCTCCCATGCTCATAGCAACATTTTCACAATAGCCAAGTTGTGAAACCAACCTAAGTGCCCATCGACAGACAACTGGATGTGCTGATTTGAGAAACAGAGAGCCACTTCAGAGTCTGAAGTAGGGAAACATGATTGAAAATGACAGAGATTATTTGGGCAACAGAATTTAACACATGAACAGGAAGGCCAGTGTGTAGAGAAACATAATTTTACAAGTGAAATTTTGTTCTGTGGTTTTTACAGCAAGAGCAGTCAATGATGTCAGTATCCATCATCATAGTCAAGAACTCTTTCTGAGGAGGATTTAGAATTAGTGAACGGGTGGCTAGTGAAATTCCCACACTAAAAATGAGGCATACAGTGACAGCAAAACCACAAACACAGTGCAGAAACATCATGATTCTCTTTGATTCCACAGAGCCATAGAAGAGATAGTTTGCCTTTTATTAAATTCCACTTCATCTCAAATTCCATTATAAGGAAAATCTAGGATAATGTCACTGATGGAGTTGCCCTCATGGCTTGTCCTTGCTTGGTTTTCCTCCATTCTCCCTTCAATAGAGTTTTCTTGAGGATTCTGAGATAGGTTCACTGTATACTAAGGGGGTTCCTTCTCATGGTCTTTATAGGTTCTCATAAGCTTTCTACATTTAAAGTGTGTTTGTCTCATCTCTTTATTGGGCTAGCTCTTAAAACACTGGACACATCTTTTCCATTTCTATACACTCCATACTGTATTTAATACAGTGACTTTCACCCAACGGGGCTGTCAACATGTTGCCAACTCCCATAAAATGGCAATAAACTTTGAAGGTCCTTCTCTGTTCTAGTACTAAAATGCTGTGATAATAGATTGATTCCAACTTCCAAGTGCACTTGCTTCAGGCAAGGAAATTAGCATCAAGGCAACCTGTACAGTGTCTTCCTGTAAATCACCTCACATTTATTTACTAAGCACAGCATTTACTAGTTCACTATGGAACTTAGAAGTCAAACTTACTTATGGGTACTTAAGGAAAAAAGCAGGCCTTTTCCATATTCACACGGTTCTTGTCACATTTTTCTAACATATATGTGGTCAGTTGGGCTGAATAACGGCCCAAAAGATAGCCATGTCTGCCTCAGGAACTATGAGTGTTACCAAAATGGACTCTGCAGATATGATTAGATTAATAATTTTGTGATGAGGAGATAAAACTGAATTATTCAGCTGGGCCCTATATGTAATTAAAAATGTCCTTACAAGAGGGAGGTAGAGGGTGTTTTGACTATACAAAAGGAAAACGCATTAGATGAGAGAAGTGAGAGAAATCTGAAGACATGAAGATGGAGAAAGAGGCTGTGAGCCACATCATGCAAGAACGCAACTTTAGAGATTGGAAAGGCAAAAACTAATGTGCCTCTAGAGCCTCCAGATGAACCCAACTCTATCAGCTCATTGATTCTAACCCTATAAAAATCATTTCCAATCTTTAAGGTCTGGAACAGTAAAAAAATAAATTTGTTGCCTCAATTCACTAAGTTTGTGGTAACTTGTTAGAGTTACCATAGAAAACTAATACATTATAACTTTTATCTACATATACCTTAATGCAGTATTTTGTGTTAGATTGTCAGCTTCTTGTAGGAGCACTTTTTGTGTTCCTGTGTTTGCCTCTTTCTATTGCAGTATAATTATTTATAGCATTCAAACTAATGTTGGCATAACTGTTCAACTAACACATATTATTACCATGCCAACACTATCTTACTACATCTAACTGGCCACACAAAAATAATGTGAAATAACTGAGTAAAAGTTAGAATCACATCTAGCAATTCTCTCCAGGCCTTGTCCCAAGAGGTACTGCATCAGAATCACCTGGGCTAATTGTTTAGCATTCTCATTTGAAATAACACCCTCCAGAAATTTTGAATAATTTCTCAGATATGGCCCTAAACCTGAAGAGATAGAATTCTGTATTTCTGAATCATAAACTGTTGTAAATCAATGTTACCTTATAAAAAAAATCATTTTAACAAACTGACTAATGGAATCCTGTGTGTGTGTGTGTGTGTGTGTGTGTGTGTGTGTGTGTGTGTATGCTAAATTTAAGAACTAGTGGCCTAGACTCACTTGAAAAACCTTTTGTTCACTGAATCCCACAGCAAGGAAACCTCAAGTTTGGAAAGAAATATATAGCAAAAGCTTAACCCATAGGAAAACATATATATCCTTATTCCTCAAATCTCTTTCAACATCAGAGTCTTCAATGAAAATACATTCTGCATGGCTGTTATTATTTTTAACTCTAACAACTAATCTTTCTTTCCCCTGCACAATAAACAATAAACAACAGATGAGTCAGATCCAATGTTTGGAAAACAGTAAAAGTTGTTTAATACTATCACAATCCATAGATAAAACAGTAGCATTTAATCCCTCTCTGAGAGAGAGTACCTGTTTTGTAGTAAACTGAATTGCAGGGTTTTTTTTTAAGTGAGATAGAATAAATTTAGAGAATTTCCTCATTAAACTATCTATTATATGCCTGGTCAAATTTCTTCAGAAAGACTGACAGCCAATTACATCTATTTGTAAACACAAGGACTCATAACTCAGTTGGAAACAGTTTAGATTTAGTTCAGTCCATCTGGCCTTTGATTCCCTGGCTCCCCACTGCCTGCTGACTTCACTTCCACAGATGCCATCTCTCCTCCAAATCAACACCCCACTTCAACTTCAGTTCCTGGCCAATCTACTCCTCTCTCCCATTTCTTTCAATGAAGCAGCCATTCTTCCATTTTTATTCTTCTGCCACTTTATAAAACCATTGTCTCAATCCTAAAGACAATCCATTCAACTCTTTCTTTAAAGAAATCACAAAATATCCCAATCATATAGAAATTATATAGAAATGTGTGCTGCAAATTTACATTATCCTCCTGCTCTCCGCCTATTTGTTTCAGATATTTTTTAACTATGTGAAATATCATATTTCACTGTGGCAACACCTCCTTCTTCCTATTTCCCTCCCTCCCATTCTACAGTTAACCATGACCAAGATTTACTGGCTTCAAGATATTCCCAATTCACATTGTATTTGTCTTTCAGTTTCACTTGGTATTATCAATTTCTCTTCAAAGGAGAAGTATCCATTTACATCCCTCCAACAAAGTATACGAGTCCCTGCTTTTCCACATCCTCAATATTTTTAATTTGAAATTTTTAAAGTGTATAAAATTGTGTCTCGTTAGTTGAAACATTTTCCTGATTAAGAGTGACCTCAAGCATTATTTCATGTTTATTGGCTCCTTTGCTATCCTCTTCTGCAAACTGCCTTGTTCTTTTGCCTATTCTTGGATTGAACCATTTATGTTCTTTTTTCACGATTTGTAGTAGTTCTTTGCATGTTCTGGACAGTAACCATTTGCCAGGGTATCATTTGCAAAAATCTTCTTCAAGTGCACTAGCCTTATACATTATGTTCCTGATCAAACAGAATTTTTTACTTTGACGGTAGTCAAATATCAAATGTTCCCTTTAGGGTTTGTGCTTTCTTCATTTTTTCAAAGAATTCTTTCACAGTTCTCAAGGTGAGAAAGGCATTTTTCCTTCTATTTTCTTATAAAATTTTTAAACTTTTGCTTTTCAAATTCATAGTATTAACTCTTGCAGAATGTACATGCATGAATGAGAAAAAGAGATTTGATTGGATTTTTTTCTATGTGGATCATCAGTTATCTCAGTATTTTTTTGTTGAATAGTCCTGCCTTTCCCACTGATTTACAACACCCATTTCTATATAACAATTCTTATATATACTTGCAGATCAACTGTTTTCTGTTGGCCATCTTTGTACCAATAGCACATTTGCAATCACTAAGACTGAATACATGGTGATGCCAAATAAGACCAGTACCTTTCCTTATTCTTTTTCAAAACTTCCTGATTATTCTACATGAATTTTAGTATCATTTTCCACATTTACATGCAAATCCCATTGGGGGTGCTGATAAAATTGAATGGGATTTACATATCAATTTGACATCTTCACACATTGAATCTTAGCATCTATGTCCACAGAATATTTCTTGATTATTTCATTCTTTATCACACATTTAAATTTTATGAATTCCTTCTTATAAGCTGTATACATCTTCGATTAGACTTGCTCCTAGATACCTTTTGGTTTGTTATTAGTGCGAATGGGACTTGAAAAACCATATTTCTAATCCATTTATTCCTAATATTAGCCACTTACTGATTTTTGGAAAGTGTTTTTTAAACAATTCAACTTTCTAAAGTACTTCTAATAGTTTTTCTGTTTTGTGTTGGTTTATCTCATTCAGGATTTCTAGAGCATTGTCAAGTGAGACCAGTGGGAAAAAAGGCATCTTTGTGTTTTTTACTTTATTTGGAATGCTTCTACTATTGCACTGCCAACTAGAATTCTTGCTATGAGACAAGGAAGCTCCCTTCTATCCATTGTCTGCCAAGAATTATATATGAGTAGTGTAAGATTTGGGTAATGCTTTCATCACATCTATTCAAATGATATGTTTCTTCTTTTTTCCTATGTTCTTTTAAGGTAGTAAATTATAGTAACAGATTTTCTAGTGTTAACTCTTATTTCCTGGAAAAAGGAGGTGGAGGGCCTCCCTGGTGGAGCAGCGGTTAAGTGCTGCGCTGTGGCTGTCAGCAGCAGCAATGCCAGTCCGACGCCCCACCAGGGAGATTCCCACATGGCACAGCAGACTTCTCCTGCCTCGTCCGCTGCTCCCCTCAGCAGTGTACTTCAGTCTATCTGCCTATGCTGCTCCCCATTCTGTCTCTGGTGAATCCTCTCGCCGCCCTATGCCTCTGACCTGTACCCCAGCATTGTATGCATAAATAAATAAATCTTTGAAAAAAAAGAAAAAGAAAGAGGAGGTGGAGTGAAAAGGAGAAAAAGTACTTGGAAATGTAGGCAAACTTTCCTCCTTTATTTAAGATTTAGCTTTTCCCAAATAGTCTGTAAAACATATATATAAAACTATAAACCTGGTTGTTGTATGTTTGTACATGTGTGTGCATGTACACACATGGGATCATATATACTTTTAGAAGTATGTTTTTAACTTCCAACTGCTAATGATTTTTAGGTCATTTGTCTTTTGACGCTATCTAATGTTATGCCAAAAACATGGCCTGCTTAATACAGCTTCAGTTTTTTATGGAATAATATCTGATGAATCTGGTAAGTAATTGGTATAGATAATTGAATCAATTTTTAACAACGAACTTTTAGATCCATGGCTTTAAATATATTCATTGGATTAGTAGTGCTACGTCTTCTAAATCTCTGTTAAGCTTTTTTCTTTATATTTCTGATAAAGGCATTAAAATTCCTCTCAGTTTATTAGTTTGGACTTTTCCACCTGTAGTTCTGTCAATTCCTGCCTCATATATTTGGGGAAGTGGCACTAGGTTTGTTAGTCTCCCAGGTACATGGAAATGAATTAATCATTCTTAACTTACATATTCATTATTCATTCCCATTTTACTTATCTGTACAGGTACTAATTCAGATAAAAGAAATAGAGCTATAAATAAAACACACCAAATTTTGACCCACAGTGAGCTTACGTCATGCCATTCTTTCATCAGCAGTCTATGAAAATTTCCTCGTGTTATAATTCAAGTTTATTTTTATTCTCACCTTTATTCCCTGTACCCGATACCTTTCCTGTTTCCTTATTGGTGGCTTCTCCCATGTACTTTCTGTACACCCACCTCCACCTTGCCTATTTTCAAATGTAAGAATATTCAGGAGAATCTACTGTACTATATGTATAAATTTTTTACAAATGGTAGTATGTTATAATTTCATTCTTTTTTTTTCACTTTCACTGTTTCTCCTTCAACTCATTTTGAGATCTAGCCATGCTTCTAAATATAAAATCCTGTTACTTTCTTTTGAGAATGTCACAGTGTACCATCCTATAAGTATACCAGTTATCTTTCCCTCGAAAAGTGACTCCTATGGTAACTTTCAATTCCTCACAACCCCAAGGTCAATGCAATAAGCCTCTCAGTGCCTGTCTCCACATGTATTGACTTGATGGTTTCTCTCTGGCACAAACCTAAAAGCAAAACTGCCGGGACATCAGGATTAGCATGCCCAGTTTCCCTACATACTGCTCTCTGCAAGGGCCCTAGCAGTTTATATTCCCACAAAAGTGGGATTGGCTCCTTTTATCTTGCCATCCTCACCAGAATTTGCTATCATCTGATTTCCACATTTTTCATTGATATACCTAATTGAGATAGGGTATGTCTTGTTTATTACTTTCATATTTCTCTGAAACATATAGAAAGATTGGGTACACATCCTCATACATTTGAGAGCTCTGAAGTCAGATTTCCATTTAGAATCCAAATAGTCATAAGTATATTATTAACTGTTCTATAACTCAGTTGCTTTCTCTGTAAAGCATTTAAGATAATAATAATTCTATCATGAGGAATTAAATGGTCAAAATCAAGTGCAAGAAAAACACTGCTACAAAGAAGTATTCAAAAAGAAAAAACAGTGGCTGTTATTATCATTTATGTAATTATTTACTATTATTTTTATTCAAGTATCCTCTTATGTAAATTGCCCATTTATATCCTTTAACAACTTTTCTTCTACATTTCTTGAGTATTTCTTTTTTGTTTACATGAACTTCCTGAATATCCAGGATATCAATCACCTGCAAATGTTTTTAAATGAGTAAGTGAATGAGTCATCAGAAATTAAACCTGTCAGATTTGCATTACAGACTAACTGTTGGCTCTTTCTGCTCACTGCCTTACTGGGCTATTTTTGTGAACAAAATGTTGAATCTTAATGTATTTTTAATCTAGTCAATAAGTTTTAAATAAAATTTAATTTATATTCCATTTTTCTAACTCAAAAACACACAAATTTACAAGTGCAGAGAGGAAAAAAAAAAAAATACCCTAGCTCCACAATGGGCAAATTAAACAATTCTATTTGTGGTTCCTACTGGGCAATTTTTTAGAAAAGCAGAAAAATAGTACAAAGTACACTCTGTCACATCTCAGAGACAAGTATTTTGTCTCAATCTCAAACACATTATTCAACAGAAGAATCCCTAAAATGGGCTGCCAAAACAGTATAATTTTCTGCAAGCTACCAGAGGAAATATTTATCACTGTTAAAGGACCACTTTTAATAGAATTCTGAGTAGTTGTTTATAAAAACACAGAGAAGAGCTTAGAAAACTTCAAATGCACTAAGCATTTGCTAAGAATTAATGTTTAAAGAACTGATGGGAGGACTCTAAAGACTGTAACCATTTTCCTAACAACTCAAACACACACACATTGGTAATATAATGGTAATCAAACTGCTCAGCTCAGATCTACACAGGAGGTCTATGATTACCATATTTTTAAGATATGCAAAAGTTCCAGTTAAAAAGAAAGTAATTGTCTCCATACTGAAAGAGTGTAATTCATAAAAGTGGAGAGGAGGGAGGAATCACAACCAAATAAGAAGTGGAGATGATGACCAGTTGTCACTCCTTCCACAAGAAGCCCAGACTTTCTAATAATACTTGATGCTGTTGATTTATCATCTGCAATGAAAAGGTTAGTTGATGAATATACTGATAGGTAGAATACATACGTTACCAGAGTAGGCTCCTGGTGACCAAGAACTTGTTTCTATCTGCATTCGTGACATCCTAAATAGGTAAAACTGACACAATTAAGAAAAAGCTAGCCAAATCTCTTATTTCTTTCCAACAAATTTCAAGTGTTCTGTGAAGATGCACTTAGGTTATGTTTAATGAACATCCACTGGTTTCTGGAATAACACTTAAGGGAAAAAACTCACAGCATCCCTAATGGTTATGACTCAGCAGGGGAGACAAATATTAGTTTTAAGATCACACAAAGATGAAATTATTCTAAAGGACAGGATTATGGTCACTGTCTATATGAGAAGCTATAATAAAACAATCTGACCTAGTCTAGAAGATAAAACCTCACTGAGTTAATATCTGCAGGGAGGGAGGGAGGGAGTTAAGCTGGTGAAAAGAACAGCATGTTCAAAATTCTATGGTTCAAAAGAATGTAAGTTCACGACTATGGCTGGGATGGAGAGAGTACAGATAAAAGAGATGCAAGATAAAGCTGAGAGAAAAGATGAGTATCCAGACTGTACCTGATTATTTGGCTATCTATCTTAAGTGTTTATTCTTTAAGTAAAATGACAATCTATTGATAAAAAGCTTTAAGGGACGATCTAATGGAAAGAATGAATTGGGAAAGAGCGAGAATGAAACCAATTATAAAAACGTTTCTATAGTCCAAGTGAGAGATAGTAGTAACTTGAACTGAGTTGGTAGTGACAGAGATCCAAAGAGGTGCAGAAACTCAAGATATTGACAAGACAAAATCAATAGACTGAGATAGGAAAAGATAGTTGCAACAAAAGCCTCTTTCATGATTTCTCCAAGAATCTTTCCAGGCATTGTATTGCTTTCTCTGTTACAGCAGTTGGTTGGTCACATCCCTGCAGGTTAAAAAGGAACTACTCTCTTGTAACTATTTGAACATGCAGGCAGAAATTTTCATGCATCTATTAAAGAAATGCTTTCAACACTATATACAATAAGGAACAGTTTTAGTTGTAGATATTCTGTAACCCACACTTATGTAACTGGCAGAACTAATTTTCCAGACCAACATATGATCCTATTTACCCCTGTGGGACATAAGTTATTTTCACTGCTCTTAACCATGCTTGCTTCTTCTGCACGTCTGATTATGACACATAGGATGCCTACTTCCCAAAGTTTCATTCTTTCCTAAGAATTTGTTCCAGCTTATGAAATATTTCATCTGTAAAGCTTGTAGAAATTTAGAAAAATTTTGAACCTTTTCTTCTAGATCTTCCATTAATTGAACAAGGTGTGTATAACAGGAATACAACCCTTTAAAGGTTCTGGTACAATTTTGCCCTCAATTTCCAGTTAATTATATGCAAATGGAGAGTTCTAATTGGCTAGGTTTGGGATGCTTTATGATAGATTCTCATAGTAACATTGACCACGGTCCTGCCCTTCACAGTAATTTCACCTGTGTGTGATTTCAAAATTAATGTTTATCTCCCTTGCTAAGCCATAAATACTAAGGAATTTTGCAAGGTTTTGCCATGTTCTTTCCCAATTTGATTATCTTATTTGTCAACATCCATTCTTATATTCTAAAAACTAATCAGTTTCCCAATTTTCTATCAAACCTCATTCCTCATGAGCAATTCTAAGGGAGTTTGGTACCTGGCATACCCAAACTTAGCCTAGTAGAATAGTTATATCAACCATCATTTAGCATTCTGGACCCCTATATCAGCACAGACGAGCACTGGTAGGCTCTGTAATCAATCTAATACTCTACCATTTACCAGCTCTATGTCCTTGGACAAATTATTTAACCTACCTAAGTCTCAGTTTCCTACAAAAAGAATATAATAAAACATATTATATTCTATATTGTATCGTGTAGCATATAATATGTTGGAATATAATGTATAAAATATATAGTGCTTGACACAAAGCTACCATTACTATCACTACTGTCATCATTTTTTTGTTTTCTGCTTTCCTGCTAGGTTAGCCACACATCAAAGGAGGGATGTTTACGAGAAGTTTGTATCGTTCTTCTGTCTTCTAGCACAATGAAAGAGTAAGATGGAGCAAGTCATAGAGTAACTATTAAATTTAAAGAATTAGTAAGTTCTGCAAGAATATAGAGAGAAAGGAGAAAGGGTAAAGTGGGTTTTGCATATGTGTTTCCTGAGTGGAACAGGTTAAATGAAGAAGTTGTCGTTTGAAGAAAAAAGTACATAGAGTGTGAAAAAAAAAAATGACAACACAAACTTGAATCCAATGTCTATTTTTTACTACCTTTTAGATTTGTATACAAGTGAGCATATTCAGGTTTATAACTGACAATCCTGCATGAGGAATATATGATAGCTGTTCCCATTTTAGAGATGAGACAAGATTTAAAGAAGTATTCTTTACAGTTATATATCTTGAATTAATAAACTAAGACCTGATTCAGATTTTCTCACTTCCAAATTCGTGCTATTTTTAACTATACCAAAGTTGACTCCAAGGTCACACAGTTTGACCTTCTTGGACCAGAGCTACACATGCAATCAGTTACAGTAATAAATTACTACTCTCAACAATAGATATTGTTACATCTCAGGGTAAAGTAAGCAAGGTCTACTGCTCAGGCTTTACAAGGGTATATATTTGCCAACAAGTCAAAAAGAGCCAAGAGTACCAAAAAAACCATGCCAATTACCTTTTTAGGAAATCCTTTTTCTAAAAGTACAACAGAGGAAAGAAAAAATGAGCTATATTCATAATCATTGCTTCCAGGCATCAAATAAAGATATTCTACTAACAGCATTGCTGATGATATTCCCTTCAAGACTGCCATACAATGCTTAGAAATTTCAGAAGTTAAAAAAAAAAAAAACACCTATTTGTTTAATAAGGGTCATAAAATAAAATAGGTCAGATTAGAAATAAAACTGTTTTTCCTTGATGATTGCAGAATATTCGTATGAGCAAATGAATTTCTGATACATAGGGTTAGCATTTTTAGGAATGCAAAGATATTCACTGGAAAAAATAGCAAAAATGCATGCTTAGCTAAACACAACTTTATGTATGAGAAGTCGTAACTATGGTATAAAATCCATAGTAGAAATGAAACAGGATTACATCACTAATGTAATGCTAATATTAACGGACCAGAGGGGACAATGTTCCCTGAAGCTAGAAACATGTCAGAGGGGGAAGGCATACAATTCAGGGTGAAAAAGCAAAATCCATTAACCATGAAATAGGGAAACAAAAAAATCAAACTTTTCACATGCCATATCCTACTGGAAAAAATCTATTAGTGAAAAAGACCTCTACTAAACAAAATGCTTTCAACTCAACACAAATATAAAAATAAATGATTTACAGTCAAGAAAAAAATCCAGAAAATTTAAACAGTTGATATTATTTTGTTCATATAGATCCATCAAAGTACAAATACTTCGAGTACACAGATCTCAAAAGAATCATGCTGTTCAAGTACACTAAAATGATTCCTTTTTTTTTTTTTTTACCCTTAAGAAAGTATCATATTAGCTACTACAAAACTGGATGTGGAATGGTCCAAGTTTTTGTTTCCAGTGTGAAATGACTCCAAATAACTTCTAGTATAAAAAAGAAATCTAGTTTCTCAAACAGGAATAGCAATTAAGAGAAATTTTACCCCCTCCGTTTCCTTACATTTGCTAAGATTTACAATGACTTCTGGAATAACCTTCCTAAAATATTACACATTGAAAAAGATAAAGATGACCTGACTCAATTAGAGAGCTATTCCCATAATAGGTTTCCCAGATCTACACCACTGTCAGGGACCAAAGGAACCACTTCACCAGTGGTCCAGGGTGATGCAGAAGAGAGGTGTTATAACACACCCTGAAAATTAAACCAGCAAGCAGAGGCTTTTGACAGTTTTAATGAGACTGAAAAAAACAAATTCCCAGTTGATTGACATAAATATGTTAGTGTTGAGCAATGACATACAAATCTGTATTTTCACAAAAAAATAAATCCAATATGTGAGCGGCCTCTGACACAGTCCTCAGGGTTCCCTCCTGCTGCTACTCACACCCTTGGGTATTCATATTTCCTCCTGAGCATTAGCTGGGCCTGATAACAAGCTGCTACTGGACAGGAAAAAGGATATTCTGCCCTTGTACACTACCTTGCTTTTCTGCAGGAGCTTACTCAAACTCATGAAGCCACTTTCATGTTGTGAGCTGCCTTATGGAGAGTTCCTTACTACAAAGAACTGAGGGCTGCCTCAAGCAGCCAGCAAGGAACTGAAGGCCTGAGACCAACAATTCCTGAAAAACTGAGTCCTGTCTAGAATCAGTGAGTAATTCGGAAGTGGCTCCTCTCCCCGTAGAACCTCAAAATGATCGCAGCTCCTCATGAGAGACCCTGAGTCAGAGTAACCAGCTAAACTGTATGCTCAATTGTTGACCCACAGAAACTATGAGGAAATGAATGTTTTAAGCCACTTTGCTTTTTGAGCTAATTTGTTACATGGTGCCAAGTAGCATGCAATATGCAACAAAAATAATATTCTATTTAATGGCCTAGTCTTATATATACTTTTAGAAAGGAAAGATCCTATTTCCACTCCAATTCTTTACTCAATTCCAGGATCCCAGTATCTCTCACTTAGGCTTGTCTCCTTACTTCTAGTATTATTCCCTCTGAATCCATCTGCTATGAGCTTTAGTCCCTCCAAAATCAATACATTGACATTCTAATGCTCATAATGTGAACTTATTTAGAAAAAAAGTTCTTGCAGATGTGAGTAGTTAAGATGAGGACATATGGAATAGGTGGGCCCCTAATCCAATATCAATGTCCCTATTAAAAGGGAGAAATTTAGACACAGGCACAGACAGTGTGAACACCATGTGAGACTGAAGTTATGCAGCCACAGTCAAGGAACTACCCGAAGTTAAGGGACACGCTAAGAGAGAAGGAGGTCCTTCCTTACATATTTCAGAGGAAGCACTGTCCTCCTGACATCTTGATCTCAGACTTCTAGCCTCCAGAACAGTGAGAAAATAAATTCCTGTCATTTAAGATACTCAGTTGGAGGTATTTTGTTACAGTAGTCCTAGCACACTAATCCATCATCTTCCACGCAGCTTGCCAAGAGAGAGCTATTTGAAATATGAAACTCACCATGTCACTGCCTCTATTCATTCATTTATTCAACAAGTATTTACTCAAATATTTACATGTCAGGTTCTAAGTTAGGTACTGGACATTTAGCTGTAAACAAGAAATACAGCTGCAGCATGTACAAGCACAGTGCACATATCTTTGTGCTTAAGATAAAAAAGGACCATCTCGAGGCAGACAAATTGCAAAGTGGCACTCCCTCCTGATGGATGAATTAACATAAAGATGCTACTCTGAAAGGAACAATTAGACAAAAGTATAACACACAGGCAGACAAATCTATCAGTTCTATCTGGGCAGAGAAATTACACTTGGTAAGGTTATGCCAGCTATTCAGCCTGCATTTCCACCCTTCTGGATGGATGCTTTTGTCAAGGGACAATTTGCACAGCCTTTAAAAGCAGACATAAATAAAAATCTCTACCTCTCTATCCTCACAGATGTTGCAAAACTTGGGTTTCTTCATGACTCACCATACATTATTTGTTGGGAATATCCAAGAACCCAGAATCCCATGCCCAAACAGTCCAGACAGTAGTTTGCTGGAAATGGATCCTACAATGGATCTCAATGTCCACTGAATAACAAACAAAAGCAGAGAAAACAGAATGACAGAGTCTCCTTGAAGTATCCAGAAACCACCTCCAGCATGAAATTTCTATTCTGTGCAGCATTTTCTTTGAGAATAAAATTGTACACACTACTCCATGCTATATTCATCCTCCTTTAGTAGAAAAATAATAGACTTTCCTTTCAAACATCTAAGTTAGATTGATATATCAAGATGTGTTATGCTTATCCTACAGCATTATTCAACTGAGGAAACACCTGTCCCTCTTTGAGAGTATGGGAGGCGGACTGGAAGACACTCTATGATCTGACCTCAGAATTGTCCTTTGAAGTGAGGGACGTGGGCCCATGCATTGATCACATGCTTTGAAGGACTGCTCCTTCCTCCTCTCCATTTGTGTCTCTTCTCAGGGGATGAAAAATTCTTGGGGTCAAGTGGATATGCCTGTCTGGAGCCCACAAATTCCCTCAGCCCCCTTTGAAAATGCTCTGTATGTCTAAGAACCCAGAATCTCAAGCCGAAAGTTGACTCCCTATTGCTTCATAAAACTCAACTGTTAAATTCTTTAAAGTCTTCAAATTGAATGTTAGCATGACCATTATATAAAATAAATCACTTAAACTTGTAACTTAAGTTATACTGAAAACAAAGGTAATAAATAAACATTAAAAACATTACTATCGAAATATTTTGCTATCATTTATGTATTCCACATTCGTCTGTATGGTAGAAGTTCCAAATAGTGGTGTGCTACTGAGCAAGTCTTCCTAAATCTGTGTTTAATGACATCATGTTAGTAGCCTGAGCTACTGTCATGAGAGTATTTACACCACAAAAATCAGCAAATGCTATAAATCAAGATTTGGCTTATGGTTTTCTTGACTCTTTAGGCATAAGAAAGTAATGGAGAAAATTTTAACAATGCAGGTTAAACTTAGAAATGTGTTATATATCTAGCCATGAACTCAGGCACAGAAAATATTGAGGAAATATTCATCCAGTATTCAAAAACTAGTATATAATTTAGCAAAGAAGTCATCCATGTCTTAAGGAGCCAGTGCAGTTCCACTTCATTGTTCCACTTTCATCTTATTCATTAATATAAATAAAATGTCAACCGCCAGGCATGTAGGAACTATACATGACAACAAACAAAAAACAAAGCTGGTTGTCAAGTGTTTACACACCACTAGGCACAGAGTCCATTTCCAGGACCAGAACTGCTTTCTTCTTTGATTCTTCCTCCCTTGAAGAGACCATACTACCTGGGGCACGCATGCACCCCTAGAGGACAGATGTGTAGCCACATTCGTTCACACACAGCAAAGTGTTCCTCAAGAAGCTGGACCAGGCTAGGAGTAGGAGGAAGACGGCACCTTCACAGAGTTTAGGGATGAAGATGGGGGTGTGGCTTCTGCCTTCACTCAAACCCAGTTGTACATGTCTTAGGGGGATTTTAGACCTATCCAGTTGCCTTCCTTTTCTATCACAGCTGCACCAGGCTGCTTACAATTCACACATCCTACACCACTGATCTCACTAATGAACTCTTACTTACATTGTCCACTTTCATGTGATGAAGTAGATGTGCTTGTACTCCCATCATCCTACCACCGGAACTCACTGGAACTACCGGCACCCAGTAGGACTTTAAATTTGGATCTGATAAATTTTATGGACGCCAGTGCTTTATCCATTAACAATTAGCTTTGTGGCATTAGACAATATAGTTAAACTCCTTAGGCATCAGTTTTCTCAGTCTTAAAGAAAAAGCTTACCTTATAAAGATTTAATATATGTGAGAATTATTGTAACAATGATTATTGTAGCAATATTATTAAACACTTACTTCCTAGGCACTATGCTTGCTGCCTCATGTAGACTGTCTCATTTTAATCCTCTCATAGGTTAAGAAATGGATACTATTATTATGTCCATTATAGAAATGCAGAAACTGAGGGTTAAAATGTTTACTCTTACCTAATAGGACTTAAAAAACACTGGTCAACAAATTTTTACAAGAGTCATGTCACTGAAATAAAATTAGTCATTTCCTATCAATTTGTATGTGCTCAACACGAATATGACAGTCAAATTCTAATTTTGGCTCTAGTTTTTTTTATAATCTGCAATAAATGGATGTTTACATCACGAAATGCATGCGAATAGTGATAGGCCTACGGTGAATACGTAAAAAATCAAGCCATAGACTAGTTCTTAGATTTCTTCACTTGTCTCTTGTACAGCTGTTCAGGGATAGAATAGATGGAAGACGGTTTCCATTGTGCAAAAGCACAGCCTTAAGACTCAGTTTCAAAGAGTCTAGAAATAGTGTCCATTCGTGTGGGTCATGAGTGATTTCTAAGGCATTCATGAGGCCCTCAATATCAGAACAGAATACCAGAGTACTTTCCTTTCTGAAGAAAGGCTCCAGCTGCTGGTGATGCTTTCAATGTAAAGCAATTGTGACATCTTCTTCTAGAAGATGCCATTGTTGGAGTCTTGATACTAACAATTCTGCCTTGTTCTTGGATAAATCCAAATCATGAACCAGGTCCTTTAGTTCCTCCTGTGTTAGTCTGTGTGGGGTGGATGATGCACCTCAGTGAAAATCTGGATCACTGCAGGCTGATGGAACAGGAGAACAGGTCGGCTCACCCTTGTTCTCATCAGATGAATCAAGAGAATATTGTGCTGAAGGTTCTGGAATAGGAAGTCCCTCACCATGTGGAACTGGTCTCAATGCAGACGGAATGTTTGGGTAGACTATTCTGGACTTCTTTTGCTTTGTCATTCCGCCAGAAAGAGGAGGAACCAAGCATTAAGTAAGTCTTTTATGTGATTGTTTGCTTGGCTCTCTCCATACCATGGGGCCTGCAAAAGGCATTGATGGTCTTTTGCCATTGAACGACTGTGAAAGCTGTGTTGTACATGTAGCACAACATATATGCAGGGCCCAACGCTTGTCTTGGTCACCAACCTTGCGTCCAAAGTAAAGATGATAAGCCTTCTTCACCTGAGAAGTGATACTTTTCTTCTGGTTGGCAAATGTCACTTCCCCACGAATAGAGCAGAAATTGCCCACGCTCTTAATACACTTTAGAGGCATAACTGTTCTGTATTGTGCCTAAATGGATAAAATAATAACATGTCTATGGAACAGTAGCTTAAACTGTATTGCACAAAGTCTGAAATATTTTCAATGCTCCATGTTTCCAACAGGGCTTTATATAGTGCACTGCTGACGTCAGTTTACGTTAGCAGCTGCCTGGCAGTAGTATTGTATTGCATCAGAAAATGACGCAATCAACTCTAGATGATGTGTGCATGATGGTATTATGCAATGCAATGCAATATTACATCATTCTAAGCTGATTTAGGATGTTGTTGCAGTCCTACTGGATAAATTTACATGGTGAAATATATAAAATAAATTATATGAAATATTTTCAAAATGAGAGCTAATAAAAAATTTTCAGGGTTACAATCATGTTCAGCACACCAAGATACTACAGATTAGGGCCTTTTTAAGTCAGTAATGATCTCACTGTTGACCAGTGTAATAGTTCTTTTCCTGCTTCTATAAAACAATATATTTAGATCAATTTATCTTGCAATAAATTCCAATAAGATGATTATTAAAATACTAATAAAGAAGCAGTCCATTTAATCTGACCATATCTTTGGTAAATCCTATACTGAAAAACAAATAATAGTGAGTTCAATAACTACAAACTATAAGAAAAGTAAATGAAATAAAAAAGAAGATTAAATATATTTCCATTACAAATCTGGTTTAGATAGACAAGAATATCAACCTCATGGTAAGTTTTCAGTGAGAGGAGTATCATATAAATAATCTGTTCTAAGATGCAGATTCACAAGTGGTTCTCCAGTCTTGAAAAGAGCTCTCTCCTTTCAGGATCAATGGATTAGAAGATATTTTAAGAAGTTTAACCCTGGCTTTGGATCCTAGAAATCTCTCTATACCATATCCTAGTCAACCCAGTGAAAGTATTTTTTTTTCTTCTTAAAACCCTAAGCATATCTATTGAGTACCAATGATCAGTTATGAACTAACTTAATATCTGTAGCATTGACAATATGAATTTGACACAATTAGCAGAGAGGTACATATAATTAAATATAAAGTAGCAGAGTTTGACAACTACACCTAGTCCAGGACAAGAAAATGTGAACTTGTAAAAAACACAAATCTTAATATTTTACTGTGCAAATAAATACTTCCATGAAAAAGTGACTTTTCTCTGATATTTTTTCTTGGGCTACAGATGATGACATCCCCAAAATATATTTATATAGCATAGTGATCGAGAGTATAGACTCTGAACTCTGACTACTTGTATTAGAAATCTGGTTCTGACAGTTTTCGGCTCTGTTATTTAACCTCTTTGTTCTTCCATTTACAAAATGGAGATACTAATAGGACTTAGTATGGGATGTTAGAAGTATTATATGTAAAGTATTGGAATGGTGGCCTGGCATATAATAAATGTCATAGTTAACTACTATTAATAGTACTATCATTAAAATGACGTATCTTACTATGAATTGCATGGGTGTATCCTCCCCCAAAATTTGTATGTTGAAATCCTAACCTTCAACCTGATATTTGAAGATGGTATATTTGGGAGGTGATTAGATTTAGTTAGTATCATGAGGGTGGGGTCCTTCTAATGAGATCAGTTCCCTTATGAAAAGAGAACAGGAAGAACTCAGGCATGCAAGTATTCTCTTGTGTTCTCCTCCCTCCCTCCCTCCCTCCCTTCCCCCCTTTGTTTCTCCTTCCTCTCTTTCCTCCCTCCCCTTCCCCCTCTCTACCCCCCCAAGTGGGGAAGCAGAAAGAAGGCCACCACCTACAAATCAAGAAGAGGACTTTCACCAGACACTGAATCTGCCATCCCTTTGACCTGAGACATCCCATCTTTCAAAGTTGTAAGAAATAAATGTTTGTTGTTTAAGCCAGCAGTCTATGGTATATTTTTTATAGGAATTGAACTAAGCTATATCTCAAAGCCTAGTTGCAAAAATGGCAAAATTCAAAAAATGAAAGAAAAATATCTCTGAGGATTATGTCTATAGAACTATGTTACATCTACTTTAATGAAAAAGAAAATCAATGAATGTGTCCTAATTCTTATATGTACAACTTCATCTTCCTCTGGTATTAAGAAAAACAATTTTAAAAAAATTACTCTTCCTCAGAGGCATTAGTTAAAACTAATAAATTATAAATTATTCTCCAATGGTGTTCACTGCATTCATTAATTGCTTACACCACAGTAGTTAAATTTAAAAAAAAAAAATTGACTCTCATTTCACATCCCAATCACCTATACTAACTATATTCTCTTCATTATTGCTTTCTTTAGGGAGTAGACAATGCATACTCAAAAATAATTATTTTTACAGTTACAGGAAAATTCTCTGCTCTTGTAAAACCTATTCTGTTTTCCAAGAGTTTGAAACAGTAAAAATTAGTTTGGAGTACACATTTAAAAAGGAATGATTAGTAGAGGACAAGTCTCTAGTTTTGGTAGATTTAACTTATCACATATCACACTTTTCAAGTATTTTTCAATCTAAGAAAAAGGACATAGTCACAGTTTACTTTAAATTAAGTTATTGCATAGTGATGCAAATAAATGAACAGAATTAAAATACGCAATAAAACATACAAACAATTTAGGAAGACAAATACCAGACACTGACAATTCTCTAAAAGAGCTCCAATTCATTTCTAATAGTGTTACATTCACAAAATTTGGGAGTTTCTAAAGCTTTTTCTTTCTACTAATATTTATATCCAAAGAACTGATTTTGAATTGTATTTAAATACTTTCTACCATTTGTCTACTCCCTGCTTTTTTTTGTTTTGCCATACTGAAGACTAATTCTTCTAGTCTTTTTTTGAGTAGTCTCTTTCTGAAAAAATATGCACAACTTACCAGCTCAGGATTTTAAAGTAGTATTTTATTCTTAGAATATTTTGTTTGGAACTGACTTTTTAACCATCAGGTTTATTTTTTACTAATGGATATTACTATTTGTTTATAGATATGCAATTTTTAATATCTGACTGAGGGAACATTAGTAAAAGTTGCTGTGAACAAGTTTGGGGAAGTAGGACCCCCCTGGTGGCACACAGATTAAGCCCTGCACTGTGGAGCTGTCTGCAATGGTGATGCGAGTTTGACCCAGCCAGCGAGATTCCTACATGGCTCAGCAGACCTCTCCTGCCTCGCCCGCTGCTCCCCTCAGCAGTGTATTTCCATCGATCTGCCTGTTCTGCTCCCCACTCTGCCTCTGGTGAACCCTCTTGCTGCCCCACGCCTCTGGCCTGTACCCCAGCTTGTACGCATAAAAAAATAAATCTTTAAAAAAAAAAAAAGGAAAAAAAAGCTTAAAAAAAAAAGAACAATTTGGAGAAGTATGCTTAAAGAGAGGAGGCATGCTTCTTACACCTCTGCTCCTTCCTCCTGACTGGAATGTAGAAGGGATAAGATGGGTCCAGCAGTCATCCTGGACATCAAGTGATTTGAGGAATTGACGTCACTTACATTGGAATAACAGCATAGAGTGAAGTGAGGTCCCTGACACTAAATGACATAGAAGCACCAGACTAACTATCTCTACACTACTTTTAGGTGAGAGAAGCAGACATATTTCTAGCTTAAGTTACTCATTTGTGGAGTTTCCATTATCTGCAGCCAAATCTAGGCAGAGCTAAAACCGTTCCTTATAGCAACTCAAAGTTAATACTGGAAAAACAAATAATGGACCCTGATAGTAATAAAACAACAGATGCCCACTGCACACAGTCATGGTGATTTCATTCCACATACCTTGCCCTTTATTTTATGCAAAGTTCCTTTCTATTTAGGGTTGCCCAAATATATAAAGCTCTCTTAGCAAAAACATTTGGACCTTTGAATTGCTTTAATCTCCTTCATCTGAATGGCTAACTTCTACAAACACCAAGTGTCAGGTTTCAGTACTCACTTCCTTCTTGCTTTCTGAGTTCCCATATTGGCAGGTGAATCTTTTATCCTCTCTTCCAGTTCTCGTAAGGCTGCAATTTCACCATTGCTTACCATATTTACTTTCAATAACTGGGTTTTCTGTCAGTCTCTTAGACTAAAGAATGAACTCCTGAAAGAGAGCATCTGAGATTGGTTTTTCAGAGGGAGAGCTGCATACAGAAAGCCTTTTGGGGTGTCCTCTCAGAAAACAAATTGCAAGGAAGCAGGGAAGGCAGGACTGGGCGAGGCTGACCCACCATGCACTTGCACCTGAGGCCTCTCACCTGTGACACCCCTTGGAGCTGGGTGTCTCTGAAGAGCTGCCTCAAATTGAATTAAAGGATTTGCTTTTTTGACATAAGCCATTTATGTTTGTCCCCACTCTAGTACTGCCCTCCTCCTAACCTCTGAGGGAAATAAACCTTTCTGAGGGAAAGATAACTGGGGTCAAGGTGAATTTCCTATTGGGAATTCAACTATGAGCCTTTCCTTAGCAGTGGGGAATGGGTGTGTGCCTCACTGTGCCACTGCATGTATAGACTGTGTCTTAATTGCAAACATGTAATGTCTGCAACAATGAAAGAGTTATGAATAGATGGATTGATGGACAATGAAACCCGTGAATAATGATGTTCACTTTAGGGAGAGGGTGTAAAATCAATAAATAGAAGCTACTCAAGAAAAGGATAACTATGGGAGGGAAGTCCTGACAGAGAGAGGAAGTCAGAAGTAGAATAGCAGCTCAAGGCTGACAGTCCTCAGAGGATGTAAATGAGACTCCACACAGTGTAAGTGGCCTTATCAAGGTGCACCTCCAGAATGAAAGGATATCCACAGTAAGAGTGAAGAAAGATGGCTTTAAAGATAAGGAATGACACTTCATTTGTTAAAATAACAATAAAAGAAGCTAGCCTTGATTCAAAGAAGAAGGAAAAAAAACAGTGACGTAGAAGGGGATAGAGAAGAAATTTTAAGATAAAAATGGTTTTGGTTTATTTCAGTTGGTCAGGTCCTCCACCCACTCTTAAAGCACCACCAAGGCCATTTACACTGTGTGCCAGTCCTCATTCAATAGATACCCGATAGCAACGCTACATTTATCTGTGAGCCTCTGGTTAACTTCTTCCACCACTAGCGCCAGAAAGGCCTGTGGTGTCTAAAGGGCAGCACTGAGCACAGTGCCTGACACAGTGCAGGTACTCAGTAAACCATAAAAAAAGAGTGAGTGATGGTGATGGAGTAATTATAATTTAAAATAAGGAATAAAACCAGTCCCACACAAGGAGGTGGGGTAGAAGGATTTAGTATCACAAAAGCAGACCCAGGCAGGTATCAGACTGCAGTCAGGAGCACACACCAGGAGTAAAGATATGGAGATTGCGGGCCATTGTAGACTCTCTGGTCCCTTTCAGAT
>PVIJ01011255.1:15679-55704 GCA_004024925.1 Scalopus aquaticus | reverse complement strand
TCTGCTGCTTGGGGCCTGCTACTCCACAAAGGGGTGCAGGGGTGGAGGTTGTGGGTGGCTGTTGATCAGCGTTTCACCTCACCTAGTTTCTAGGGTGCCAGTGTGCAGCCGCCTAGAAGTTGGAGGGGGTGGCGAGTGCTGGGCTGTGTTCACCACCTGCTGTGGTCTTTTTTTGTTTGTTTGTTTGTTTGTTTTTTGCTGTTCTTCCATAGCACTTTTTTCCCTTCCCTTTGCAGATATGTTAAAGCAGGTTTCTGTTTCTTCTTAGTCCCATCTTAAGTGATATGAGTGGAGCAGTGGCTCAGAATATTTTGGAGATTACTGGTCTCTTCAAAAATCTTATGAAAATGACAAAATCTCTCCAAACAGATGTGCTTATATTTAAAAAAAATGCTTATAATTTTAGTGATCTTGGACCTGGATAAAGAATTCCTGAATTTGAGGAAAATTCTGCACAACCAGGAAGGTTCTCTTATGGTTGTCATCATCCATGACCCCTGCAGACTTCCTCCTCCTTCTCCTGAGGAGGAACTAAGACAGATAATGGAGCTTGGTAATGCAGGGGCTGCAGGCAATGTGCATTCTCTTCTCTGCAGAAGTACAGGTACCTTACAGACCACTGATGGGTGCCCTACATCCTAACATGTGTGAGTTAGAGGGCCCCCCGTGGAGGCCATTACTGTCTTCCATTCAGCCTGATTATTACTTGCTTATCATTTACATATCACTTTATTCTCATAAGCTTGTATTTGTCATTGTTAGTGTTGTGTTGGTTCTCATTCTTGTAGAGTATTGGGTGTGATAATTTTTTTAAAGATTTATTTATTTATGCATACAAGCTGGGGTATAGGCCAAAGGTGTGTGGGGGGAGAAGATTCACCAGAGATAGAGTGGGGAACAGAACAGGCAGATCAACTGAAATACATCGCTGAGGGGAGCAGTGGGTGACACAGGAAAGGTCTGCTGAGCCATGTGGGAAGCTCCTTGACTGGATATTGAACTTGTGCTGCAGTGGCTCTGGATAGCTTCATAGTACTGTGACAACCCCTTGCGCCACCAGGGAGGCCCCAGGGTGTGATAATTCTTAGACCTAGATCTGAGAGACACAATCTAAATGCCTCACCTTCTATGCTCATTTGTTAGACCAGCATTTCCATTGCAAAAAAGAATTACAAACTCCAGCCAAGATCTTCCTTTACTCCCCTGTCACTATAGCTCTACAGAAGAAAAGCAATTGGTTACTATGCTCAGACTGATAGTGAGATATCTGATGCTTTCTGAGTGCCAGCCCATTCTAGTAGTAATAGTAAGAAATGGCTAGAGGTATTGAGGTCATAGAACCAGATTCTATGTGTGTATCTCCTGCATCTATTTCCCCCTTGCCATTGTCCCTGAAAGGTTAGAGACTAACCCAAAACCAAAAAACATCAGATAGACAAGACGGAATGTTCTGCTGAGCCAAGGCTGGAACCTTACCATCCACTGACAGACACAGCATCACAATGGATTATCTTTTGCATTCAAGCAATATGTGGTTTTAAATAACACATTTGCTCTTGTTTAAGTGACAGGCTCGTGGGATTGTTACTTTGCATTTTAGAAATGCATGAGAAAGAAAATACAACCTGTGTGGATGTAAGATGTGATAGTAATCAGGGAAATGACAAAATCTTCTTCCCCAAAAGATAGGGTATTAATGGAGAAACACTTACTCAATTACGTGTGATGAGAAAGGGACCCTGAGGTCACTAAGTAATCTGAAGCACAACCTCAGGCCAACAGAGAGGACAGAGGCCAGGGTACGTCCTGGAGCTAAGGAGAGAGGAACCAGGGGTAGCTTGATACTTAATGACCATGCACATTCTCTTGCTAGATGAAACTTGAGCAGGTTACCTTATGCACCAAACTGGAGAGGATGGAAAAGTCAGGGGAAACAATGTTAAATAAAGTAAGTTAATGCCAACTTCAGAATACCTCAATTTGCAAAACCTGACTTTGGAAGGTGGCATACATGAAAACAGTCATTGATTGGATTTTAATGAGTCAACCCAACATTCCAGTAAGAATGGTACCAAAAAGTACACCCAAATTCCCTCCTATAATCATGTCCTGGGGAAATCCACCATTTGTTTTTGCATATTGCTGTGTGTTTGACTTATGCCTCTATTTTTCTGTGGGGAAAATCTTCAGAAATACAGTAATTCCAGCTACAATTTCCCATGTTATCATTGGCACCTTGGCACAGCGGAGTTTGGATGAATTTCAATGACGACAGGGATTTCTTCACATTTTCCTTGTTACTCACAAGTACAAGGGCCTGGCTGTCTTCGGCAACTTGGGGGCTCTTCTGCCTGTCAGCCTTTGGTGTGTCTGACCAGTACCACCTCCCTTTCACTTCACCTGGAGCTCATAAGTGGAAAAGCTTGCTAAGGTGCAAAAGAGGGATGTCGTTGGAGAATATGAGACCCTAAATTATGGAAGGTGTTCTGTACACCAGGTGCTAAGCCAGACCCACTGAGATGTTGATATTATTCCCACTGTGCAGATGAGAAACATGAAGCTGTGGTTAACCAGTTAGTTAAGGATGGGGAATTTGAATGTAGTGTGTCCAGTTAAGAAAGAGACAACAAGCCCCACTTAAAGTCACCTTTGCTAAACCTCCTTCACCAAACCTAGACTAATACTTAGCTTGATTGCAGTTTCAGCCCCTCCCAGGAGCCTAAACTTTAACCACTCAATCTGGAATTTCCTGGTCAACTTTAGCTAGGTAATCTGGCTGAAAGACCCCTCCTGTCTTCTAAGGTTGGTGACCTTGCCTGAAATAACTTCTTCTTTTCCTGTCAGGCACTTTTGTACCCATAAGGGCCTTCTAGTTCATATGGTTTTTTGGAGCTCCTTTCATAAATCACTTAATAAAGCTAATTCAGTCTTCACATTTTCTCAGTTGGATTTTTTTTTTATCCTCCATATTCACTAACTCCAGAGTCCATGCTTGAGAGGACGCCTCACAGCCTGTTCAATATCATATCTTACAACAACAGTCTTTCTCCTGCTCAGACAAAAACAGAAAAGGGATTCTCTTGTTTTGTTTTCTTTTGTTCTTGCTGTATTTAAGGCAATTTTGCTTTTAAAATTTTTTTATTGATATGTATATATAATACATACTGAAAAGTGTACAAATTATAAATGTTGATCTCAAAGTATTTTTGCAAAGTGACCACATTCATGTAACCATAACTGGACCATTTTATTTAGTTTTTTTTTTCCTTTAGGAGTTTCTTAAACTTTCTATTTTTTTTTTTTTTTAGCTATTGCCTATTAATGGAATTTTTTATTAGGGGTTGTTCTCTTCAGAGAGAAATTCTCAGTTTTCATCAAGAAAGAATTTAGCCCACCCACATCTGGCACCAACCAAAAGCCAACCATTGCATAATTAGGGTCTTTATTTTTTTACACCTCTCTCTGAAGCAACCATCTTCTTTCTTTACTCACCAAAATGACTCCACCTTGGTACTATGTGACAACCGTGACTATGCTTTATTCCTGTCATTATGTTATAGGGCAACCCCAAAGAGAAACGGGGTAACCTGGGTGTGAGTCCTCATCCATGTGCTTAAGATCTCAGGGCAAGATTCAAGGGCAAGCATCCAGGGAAAGGTTAGTAAAAAGGTTTATTTACAAGGTAAGTGAGAAGAGGGAGAATACAGAGGGAGAGATTAATTAGTCAATGTGTCCTACTGGTAACACTGTCTAAGCTAGGACCATGTGTGAATGCTGAAATTAGGCAAAATCAAGACAGCACAGGCCCACATGTGTTTGGTTTTTACCAAGCATGGCTGCTTAACTCCACCCTTAATTCCCAGCAACCCCCTGCAGGAAGTCAAGAGTCATGGCAGATTTATGGCATGATGGGAGTTGTAGTCCTTGGTGCCTGGGATCTCTGTTATAGAGGTAGGGGTGGAATTGTAAAACATCAGTGGGTAGAGTTCATTCAGGAAATATGTTCCCCCAACAATCACATAATATGTTCAAAGAATTAAGGATTACATGTGTTCTTTGAAAACTCTTTTTAAAAAAATATTTATTTATGCGTACAAGAGCTGGTGTGCAAGTCAGAGATGTGCGTGTTTTGGCGGGGGGGGGGCAGTAGGAGGATTCACCAGTGACAGAGTGGGGAGCAGAATAGGCAGATTGACTGAAATACACTGCTGAGGGGAGCAGCGGGCGAGGCAGGAGAGGTCTGCTGCACCATGTGGGAATCTTGCTGGCTGGGGATTGAACTTGTGCTGCAGTGGCTGCAGATAGCTTCATAGTGCTGAGACTTAACTCCTACGGCACCAGGGAGGCTCTGAAAACTCTTTAAATGACTTTGTAGCTTCCTTTGTTGATCTCCCAGTTTCAGTTGGTTTCTTTCTGTCAGTGGTACCATAAGATGAGGGCTGTCTTGCATACAATAGGTACCCAGTAAATACTTGAAGGAATAAATGAGTGGAGAATGCCTCCTGCTAAATCACAAAATTCTTCTAGATAAGTTACTAGAGTTAAATGACTTTATTTAACAACTCATCAGTGAGACAGCAGCCCATATAGTAAGGAGAAAGGCAGTATAAGGAATTGTACAAAACAGAAGATTTTTATCATCACAAAAAGAGTGGGTCCAGATTATTTGCAGAAAGAAAAGAAAGATTGTTTAAGGCAATGCCACCTTCCCTTAAATGAAAGTAGTGGTGGTGGATCTTATCAGACAATACCTCACTAGGGTTGACTACTCCAGTTAATTGGTTTAAAATTACACTTTTGAGAAGTTAAAACTATAACTAGGTGACTTATTAAGTCTGTGTGGGGCTTGGCATAAATGATTCCATTTTGAGCCTGCTGTTTCTTTTTTTTATTACTTTTTAAAGATTTATTTATTTATACATACAAGCTGGGGTACAGGCCAGAGGTGCTGGGCGGTGAGAGGGTTCACCAGAGACAGAGTGGGGAGCAGAACAGGCAGATCAGAAATACACTGCTGAGGGGAGCAGTGGGCGAGGCAGGAGAGGTCTGCTGCACCATGTGGGATTCTCCCCAGCCGGGCGTCGAACTCGCATCCCACACCGCTGACAGCTCCACAGCGCAGCGTTCAACCGCTGCACCACCAGGGAAGCCCCTGTTGTTTCTTTATTAACATTCTATTCATCCAATATAAAAATCCTTATATAGCACACATTTTATTAGCCACTAAATCATCTGACACTCTTCCTCTGCTCTGTTCCCCACTCACTACCACCTTTCATCAGTGTCCAAGTGTCAGTGTGTATTGTCCTGCTTGTCACACTCATCTTAGTTCCCATCTACTCCACACAGTCATCATTTTATGCCTAGAGTCAATACCCCCTTCTAATTCATCTTTTGATTCCATTCTTTAGGCAAGACACATTGTTGCCAGAAATTTTTCTCCTAATTTAATTTTTACTGAATATCCCCTTTCTCAAATACCTATTCATAAACTAAAAGTAGTTATCTCAGAGTAGGGGGATTACAAATGATTTTTACTTTTTTCTTTGTTTCCTTATTTTCAAATTTTCTAGACTAAGTCTTTAAATTCAAAACTCCAACACATTTTGGAAAAAGATAATACTCTTTTGACCATTAATTTCACAAATACATGCTATATGCTAACTGTGTACCAGGCGTGATGCTCATTTCTAGTGACACAGCTCTTGTTTTCAAGGAGCTCACAGCAAATAGGAGAGACAGAGAAGTAAATAGATAAAGATAAGTCCGGAGCTAATTGCCCTAGGTGCCTTGTAGGAATAAAATAAAGACAGTGCAGTCTTTGGAACCTGGAAGAGGTAAGAACACCCTTCCCACTGGGTCAGGAAAGGCTTCCCAGAGAAGTCTAAGAGAAAACTTCCACCAGGTAAGAAAGGGGAAGCAGGCAGAGAATGTGCAAAACCCCTAAAAAACAAAGAATGTGTGAGAGGTGTGTGTGTGTGTGTGTGTGTGTGTGTGTGTGTGTGTGTGTGTGTGTGCGCGCGCGCGCATGTATGTGTTGGAGGGAGAAAATATCCTTAGGAGTATTCTAACGAATTCCAGTAACTTAAAAAATTCCAGTTCAATCCCAAGAGAACTAGGAGATGCTAAGATTCTAAGTAGGTGCAATATGGGTCAAATTTTCATTGAGAACATTCTCATATTTTTGTAGGAATGCATGAGAGAAAGGCAAATTTGTAATGCATTTATGTCAAGTTTCTTCAGTTGTTCAAAGCCAATGTTGTTCAGCCAATGTTCCCATTTTTCAATTCCTGTCTGCCTAGTATTGCTGCTACACTTTGCTGTTCCCTACAGAGAACTTCCTCTTCCTCTTTTCCTCTTGATCTCTCGAAAGCTTAACATTCTTCTTCCTGATGGATACTCCCAGTCCTTGTCCCATCTGCCTTCCTCCTTCTGTAGACACACTTAGAAACTATGATCTTGCTTTATATTTTGTAGACCCAGTTACTATCTCAGAGCCACACACATAAATCAGAACTCAAGATGTTTTTAAGTCAATGGATGGTGATTTAAAATCATGACCCAAGCAGTGTTTTAATACTTCAATGCATGCCCTGCAAGGGTTGTATCCACAAGTGGTAGGTGTGGCAGGGATTGTGTAATTTCCTGTGCAGAAATCTTTTACACTAGGTAAACCTGCACATTCTTCCTGAAGTGTCATTCTATCTATCAGCTTACAAAATTTCCTCTTAAAGGCTAATTCCCTAAAATAAAAGCTTTCGTTACTTCTTTTTTTCATCAGATTCATTTTCTGTGGTTTGATAGGAACCTAGTCAGAGGTTTGTGATCATGATGTGGTGTGGGAAGAAGTCTAGGGTCTGGGGTTGAAGAGAGGAAGGTAGATAATAGGGATGGGAGCCACCACACTGGAAGCTTCCAAAACTTGTAAGTGTTATTGGACAGCAGTAGAGTTAATCTCCTCTAAGCCTAGAGTGTCACTCCAGGCTCCAGCAGTAGCCTGTCCTAGAAGTGTGTTAGAAATGCAGGCTTTTGACTGCCCAGGACCTGATGGACCAACTCAGTCAGAAACTCTGGGGTGGGATCTGGCAGTGGTGCTTTGGGGGACTAGTGCTCTGGACTTTAAAGAGAGAAACTAGAAAGGATTTGCACTAAAATCTGAGTTTGTTTTCCCCTCAAAGTTGACCTTTTGGAAGTTTACAAAGAAGTTTGAAGTACTTGTCCTTGGAAAACATTCAACCTGATTAAGGACCTAAGACTTTGACAAAAAATATGGCAACGTGAACTTCCATAATTTATCAAAGAATTGTGTGAACCTTAACCATTGTAAGAGGACAGGCGCTGACAAGCTATAGACCATGTCAGTGAAATCCAGCCTGCTTCCTGTTCTGTACAACCTGCAGGCTCAGAATATTTTCCATTATTTTTTTAAAAAGATTTATTTATTTATGCATACAAGCTGGGGTACAGACAAGAAGTGTGGGGCGGCGAGAGGGTTCACCAGAGACAGAGTGGGGAGCAGAACAGGCAGATCGACGGAAACACACTGCTGAGGGGAGCAGCGGGCGAGGCAGGAGAGTTCTGCATGCTATGTGGAAATCTCCCCCGCCGGGCGTCGAACTCGCGTCACCACTGCCGACAGCTCCACAGTGCAGCACCTAACCGCTGCGCCACTGGGGAGACCCTATTTTCCATTATTAGGTCATCCAAAAACAAAAGAAAAAATATGTGCAAATTACACTGGTCAACAGTGAGATCGTTACTGACTTAAAAAGGCCCTAATCTGTAGGTTCTTGGTGTGCTGAACATGAATATAACCCTGAAATTTTTTTATTAGCTCTCATTTTGAAGATATTTCATATAGTTCATTTTATATGTTTCACCATGTCAATTTATCCGGTAGGACTGCAACAACATCCTAAATCAGCCTAGAATGATGTAATATTGCATCGCATTGCAATAATACCATCATGCACACATCATCCACAGTGGATTGCATCATTTTCTGATGCAATGCAATACTACTGCCAGGTGGATGCTGAAGTAAGCTGACGTGACGTCAGTAGTGCACTATAGAAAGCCCTGGCGGAAAGGTTGAGCACTGAAAATATTTCAGACTTTGTGTGAGACAGTTCAGCTACTGTTCCATAGAACTGTTATTCTTTTATCCATTTAGGCACAATACAGAACAGTAATGCCTTGAAAGTGCATTAATAGCGTGGAGAATTTCTGCTCTATTTGTGGGGAAGTGACATTTGCCAACCAGAAGAAAAGTACCACTTCTGAAGTGAGGAAGGCTTATCATCTTTCCTTCGGATGCAAGGTTGGTGACCAAGACAAGCCTTGGGCCCCGCATATATGCTGTGCTACATGTACAACACAGCTTTCACAGTGGTTAAGTGGCAAAAGACCATCAATGCCGTTTGCAGTCCCCATGGTGTGGAGGGAGCCAAGCAACCACATAAAAGACTTACTTCTGCTTGGTTCATCCTCTTTCCGGCGGAGTAATGAAGCAAAAGAAATCAAGAATAGCCTACCCAAACATTCCGTCTGCATTGAGACCAGTTCCACATGGTGAGGGACTTCCTATTCCAGAACCTCCAGCAGAATATTCTCTTGATTCATCTGCTGAGGACAAGGGGGAGCCAACCTGTTCTTCTCCTGTTCCATCAGCATGCAGTGATGCATATTTTCACTGTGGTGCATCATCAACCCCACACAGACTAACACAGGAAGAACTAAATGACCTGGTTTGTGATTTAGATTTATCCAAGAACAAGGCAGAATTGCTAGGATCAAGACTCCAACAATGGAATCTTCTAGAAGAAGATGTCACAGCAGTTGGAGCCTTTCTTCAGAAAGGAAAGTACTCTGGTATTCTGTTCCAATATTGAGGGCCTCATGAATGCCTTAGAAATCACTCCTGACCCACAAGAATGGAGACTATTTCTAGACTCTTCGAAACTGAGTCTTAAGGCTGTGCTTTTGCATAATGGAAACTGTCTTCCATCTATTCTATTCCTGAACAGCTGTACAAGAGACAAGTGAAGCAATATAAGTAATTTATGACTTGATTTTTCACAGGCATTAACTGTAGGCCTATTACTATTGGCATGCATTTGATGATATAAACATCAATTTATTGCAGATTACCAAAAAAAACTAGAGCCAAAATTAGAATTTGACTGTTATATTCGTGTCAAGCACATACAAATTGATAGGAAATAGCTAATTTTATTTCAGTAACATGACTTTTGTAAAAATTTGTTGACCAGTATTATATGAAATCCATATTTTAGTGTTTAAAAATGAAGTCTTTTGGAAACCAGCCACATTCATTTGATTACATTTTGTCTGCTGCTGATGTTTGCTAAAATGGCAGGGCTGAACAGTTGTGACAAGAAACATATTGTCCACAAAGCCTAAGATATTTATTATCTGGCCTTTTACAGGGGGTTCCAAGTTACTCTACAAGAATTACCATATATTAAACAGTCAAGTAGACTGAGGTGCTCCACCCCCATCACCATCTTTCTTGCTTTCCCATTTTCCAAGGCACCTTCAGAAAACCCTAGGGCTCTAGGAGGAGCCAGGAGGAGAAATACCTATAGTAGTTCAAAGCAGTGCAGGTCTTCTTGAGCAATAAAACAAGTTTTCTTTGGGAAAAAGTGGGCATTGAACTGTTCATT
This sequence comes from Scalopus aquaticus, assembly GCA_004024925.1. NCBI lineage: Eukaryota > Metazoa > Chordata > Mammalia > Eulipotyphla > Talpidae > Scalopus > Scalopus aquaticus. The sequence continues at coordinate 46,018 of PVIJ01011255.1, read as the reverse complement.
TTTGAAATGAACTTTGGAAATTGGATAAAATTAAGGATGGAGAGTGTCAAGTAATAGTTTTCAAAGAGTTAAAAATGCAACTCATAGGGCCTCTCTGGTGGCACAGTGGTTAAGCACTGCACTGTGGAGCTGTTGGCAGCGGTGATGTGAGTTCGACGGTGGGCCAGGGAGAATCTCACATGGCATGGCAGACCTCTCCTGCCTCTCCCGCTGCTCCCCTCAGCAGTGTATTTCCGTCGATCTGCCTGTTCTGCTCCCCACTCTGTCTCTAGTGAATCCTCTCGCTGCCCCACACCTCTGGCATGTACCCCAGCTTGTATGCATAAATAAATAAATCTTTTTAAAAAATGCAACTCATAGAAGAATTTATGCAGTTTTTTAGCGAGAGGATTAGCACGGCGGTCAAGCTGGTCCAAAGAATATTTGAGAAACTAAGTGTGTACAGACATCAGGAAAAAGAATGTTGGGGTAAGTTTCAGTTAGGCAGTTAATAAAGCTGTACCCATTGGGGTTTCTCTTCTACTGGAGAAACATCATTGATATCGATGCGGCCATACCACGCTAAATGTGCCCAATCCTGTCTGATATTGCTGATTGGCAAACAATTGCAAATCAATACATACCTTCACTAGTCTAGATTTTTAATCAATAGTGAATAACAAGTCAAATACAAATGCATTCTTCTAAGAAATTAAATAATCCTTGGTCGGACCAGTTAAACAGTGAAAGGACATACTGTTCTTTCTTTGCCTTGGCTACAAGTTTTTCCTACTTTTCTTTTGAGGTAAAGAGCATATGCCTTTATGATTTTGTTCCCAGCAATGTTGAGAGGCACAAAAGTGTCTGGGTTGCTGGGTCTACATGGGAAGCAGGATATGAAAAGCAGCACAGATACGAGTGTTCTGTGCTGTGGGCTGGGGGCAGGGGTGAGAGTGAAGCATTGCATCGGTATTTTTAACCTGTTGCCCTTCTTTGTCATATTTCTAACCTACACTATTTATTTGTACACTATTGATTTCAAGTTCTCAACCAACTACCCTCTAATTCACAGAGGAAATACTAAGTCTCAGTTAGCAAAACTGGCCCCAGAATATGTTGTAATGAAAGGAATTGATTTGTTATTCACATATAGATGTGGCTTTTCCCCCCTGCTGTCTTAATTTGATAATGACTATTACTGACCACTGTAGAGGAAATAAACAATTCCCAGACACACACGGCATTGCTGAAACCAGAGTGAATTTATAGTGAAGTGGATGACCACATCTTCCTAAATAATTTGAACAGCTCTGAATCATGCATCAAAGTTTAAAGAATTCTTTTTTTCTCTTCCTCTTTTGCAGAAAACATAAAAATAGACTCTTCCTTCTGACATTATTAGTTTATACTTTGTAAGAAAGGGCCAGAAAGGATGCATACATCCGATTTAGACTTAATCCCAAGAATTGATTTTAAGTGGATGCTTGCTTATAGCACATACTTTTTGAGCCCTTTATAGGAAAAGATGCACATATTGTACATTTTTGTATAGTATCCCCATAGTGGTTCCCGAAGATTTGCTCCCTGGAATTCATTTCCTTGTGAAGTCCTTTGACAATGACCTGTTTTGCCACTTGACTTCCCTTGGGCAGAGGGAAATCTGTACTTATGTATACCTTTGAGATTTGGGGGAGGGGTGTGTGGAAAGCCCTCATCTTGGCTACATGAAGCAATGCTTTGAGAATAAGTTTCCTTGGTTTTTAAAACTGCCACCCACTGCAACCTGGTGGAGCCTGCCTCTTCCTTCTTTCTCTCCCTGTCCTCTGGAAGTACCGAGTGGTTCAGATTACACCTTGGATACTCCTGAGGTTGACTCCAACATCAGGTAAAACCAGGTTGGAGCCATTTGTCTAGGAATTATCGGAAGCTCTGATAAGGAATGGCATCTCACAAACCCCCCTAGTCCTCGGAAGTTGCTGTGGCAGGACCGCTAATAGTGTGTGGCTGTTGGCATCACTGTGTGGTGACAAGAACCTCCCACTGCAGCTCTGCAGGACCTAGACCTAGGCAGATAAGAACCAGGTCTCTGCCTGTCCAGTGTTGCATGTCTAAAGAATGGCCAGTGGTGTCCTCTGAGCGATGTGGAGGCCAGGTTGCCTCTCTTTGATGGGCAAGAACCTGGGAAAAAAAGAAACAAGGAATTTTTACAACTTTTTACCATTTGTACTAATAAAAAAAGCAGCATTTTGTTTACTCCTGGGGATTAAATTTTGTCTAGCTGCCTGATTTCACCCCACAATTAAAATTGAGGAATTCTGAACAACAACTTAAAAGAACTGTTCCAACCAATTTAGAATTTGGGTTTTCTATGAATTACTAATAAGAGAAAGCAGTGGCTATGCCTTAAGTACAGAATAGGAGAAGTAATGTTTTGACCTCTTCAGATAAATGTTCTAATAAAATGAACCTAGGAAACAAAAAAAGAGTTTTCAAGTCCACGTATTGGTTGTGCCATCTATATAAACTTGTATTAGAAAACCTTGTATATTTCTTATCTGATTGATGTTTGCAAAGTTTCCCGTTCAAACCCAGGCCTGATAACCACTGAATGTACATGAAGGAAGAGTTTCCGTTAACCTTTATTAATCAGCAGTGCCCAATGTATATTGTAAAGATATGAGACATACTTTCAGGGTACCAGAGAAAGATAAGATGCCTCTCCTGATCTCAAAGATTATGATCTCATCAGGGGAAGACCAGAAAAATCAGAGAGAAGGTCAAGTCATGAAAACAATGTGCCAGCAAGTGTGAAACAGCATCTTGAACAAACTGAGAAAGGATGGAAACTCCCGGGTCCAGTGTGTGGCCCACTAGTATACACTGAATCAGACTCTCCAGAGGTGTGAGCTGGAATCTGCATATTTAATAAGGACCACATTGAAGACACAGTTAAAACTTGAAAAATGCTATTAAGTATCACAGAGAATGAAACGTAAGAAATCAAGGTTTCATTCCTCTTGTACAGGAGACCGAAGACTACAAGGAAGTTTCATGGAGGCAAGAATTGAGTGAGTCATACCTAGGGGAAACCTCTGACTTCTATGGACCCAACTCCTTGCCTGCTGATTGTCATATTTTCTAGTTTCCCTAAAGTCAGATTCTCTCCATGTGATACAGAAAGGCGAGAATAGGACCCTGTTGTCAGGACCACAGCTACCTGGATTGCCAGTCTCTGATTCCATTCATTTTGCCCATGGTGTCATCTCCTTGCCCCTCCCTGGGCCTGCATTCTAGGGACACTGGTGACTCACTTGACAACTTGTTTCAAACTTGTTCCCACCATGGACATATCCAGCAGCATCTTGAAAAACTTGGTAGATTCACTACTAAGGATGGGAAGGGGAAGTCACAGTCTAAAAATAATGAATATGGCCAAAGTGAGCCAAGTTCAAAATTCCTCCAGCTGGGTCAGCACCAGTGGCCAGCATGGGTGGTGGAAGAGGTCTCATATCCTGTGGAGTCAGGAGATGAGCGTGTTGTAGAGCCTGACCTTTGGATTTGCACAGGTCGAGGTTTCTGCTGGCTGTGTTGTTAGGAAAGTTCTTGTCTTCTTTAACTCATGGTTTTCTTGGCTATGAAGAGCTTAATAATTGAATTACTTTATACATCTACTGAGAAAATCAGGCATGTTATGGACGTACGACACTCAAGACAGGGCCTACCTCACTGTGTGTGCTCAAAAATATTAAGCATCAATAATAGTATTGCACTGATTAAAGAATCAAATAAAATTAGTGAATGAACCCTGCCCTCAGGGGGGAAATATAATCCTGGCCTCCTTCAAAGTGAAGATAAAAACAATGCTGCAAAAAATTGTGAAATGGAAGTTTACATATACTTGCTTTTGTTTTGTTTGTTTAGCTGCACAGTATCTTCCCCTCTTTCCTTGAGTAAAAACATCCCTCCTTTACTTTGAGGGACTTTCTTCCTGGCTGGTGGATCAATGCACTGTGGAGTTGTCAGTCCAGGTTAGGTCCTGTGCCACCTGTCCCTTCCAAACGTGCCCAGGGATCTTCAGTAGAGAGAATACAACTCTCTTGCCTGGAGTTTGACTCTTGAGTGGAGTAACATAAAATGGAAGTAAGTATGTAGGATCAATGGCACTTCCCAGAGGTCTGGATCCCTCCTCCTGAGATATTGGGATATGCCAGAACCTACTCTTCTGGGTATCTAGCTTCTCTTTCAATTCTGTGAATGACCCAGGATTCTTAGCAAGAGTGCTTGGACTCAAAGATCCCCCAAAGATCAAATATGATTTGCAAGCTCAGAAGAGGGAGGACTCAAGTCTAGCTGAACTGTAGCTGAATTCAGTGAGTAGTGGCATTTTGGCATCTAGAAGGTTACATGTACCTGACTCACTCATTAACAACAATAGACCACAGCTTCATAATTGTAAGCAGGCTAGGAGGGTCTTACTCATGCAACAAGGCTTAAGGACAAACAAGGGACAAACAAGGGACACTCAACAAATCTTTGCCCATTAAAATAGGAGCAGCGCCTTGGTGTGTCACTAGATATGGGGCCTGTATGTCTCATCATCCTTTGAATCCTCTGAATATTATTACATTCACCAAAAATGGAGCTTGATGGAAAAACAGATCTTCCAGGATGGCGAGTCAATTGCATAAAAAAATGACAAGAAATGTGCTATAAGTGGATCAAGAACATGTGGGTTACTAATTATTTAATTGTTTTAAAGCTCTTCCCTATAATAAAATTTATAATATAATTGGTGTCCCTTTTCCCACAAATTAGTCATTTTTAAAAGCGCACATGAAATACAAGATCCAGCTTGATCCAGGGCTGTATTTCCTGTTGAGTTTGTACTAATTTAGTCATCATTTCACAACAGAACTCTTCTCCTAAACATACTGCTGCAACACCTAGGAGATTCCAATTCAAAAGTCTAGATTGTAAGTAGGTTTTAGAGGACTACTGAAAAACTGTAGGAAAGGGCAAAATATTTCTTAGTGTTAGAAATATGAAAGATGTTTTTCTATATGATAAACCAACTCAAAATACAGTATGTGGACTTCCTGGGCCTCTATTCTTTCCTCCTGGTTAGTACTTACTACTTGTTGATTCCTTGGGTTGAAATGTGGGGAAGTTTAAGCTACTTCACTCAGAGAGAGATAATTGAAACAATACAATACACAGGAGTGTTTCTGACTCAGAATAAGACCATGGACCTGGGAAGCTTTGTCATCAGCATGACTGTCTCTGAGGAGCAGAATGACTACTAGGGTCATTCAAGATCACACAGCTGACCTGCATGAAAGAAATACAATTAAAGGGGAGAAGAACAGCCTACACCAAAAGATGCCACTTTGGTATGTGATTATTTTGAGCTAAACAATCAAGACCCACCAGACTCAAGTGGTACTTTCACTTCACCCTCAACTACCCAAAAGAATTTAGATAGTGGACCTGTACCAGAAAGGAACTTTTACTGGACATAATTTTTTTTTTTAAGCTAAAAGACCTATATTCATGGCAGGGCAAACTTCCAGTTACCAAACATCTGCTCTTCCTATTGTCCTGTGGCTTGCCCTCCTCCCCTTTGAAACCTGAGCCTTATCCCATTCTTTGGCTCTGGATGGTGCCTGAGCTCCAATTGCTTGACTTGCCTTTGAGTCTCATTATCTTTGGCTCCTGTAAGCATGAACTTAATTTTTTCCTCCTATTAATCTGCCTCAATTCATTTTTGACCAGCCAGAAACCCTAGTAGGAAAGATCATTCACCCCCTGCATCATCCAGTCATTTCATCCAATCACATCTATGGGCACCACCACCCCATTCATGCGAAGACACATTGAAGGCCTTGTCTTAGGCAAATATTGAGTTTGGATGTAAACAAACCCATCTTTACTTAGTTTAGTGATTGGGAGTTTTAACAGAACTCTACCACCCTAGAGAACAGGTACTTGGGGACTCACTTTCTGCACTCTCACTGAGGATGAAAAGTGAGACCCTGTCAATTCCATGGACTCCTTTTTACCAGTCTGCTCTGTCTGAACCCACCAATTATGTTCCCAGTGGTCAGGGGCTGTCTTTAGCTACTCTGCCACAAAAGCTTGTTTAATCCCTGGTTGTAAATGTATGTAGACCAAATAACCTGATATTTTGTTACCCCAACCTGCATATCCTTTCACATGAATGGCTAAATATGTCCCAGCACTTTTTACTTAAAGTTCTTGCTTGGGTGACTTTGCCCAGTTTTATGCCTAAACCTGATTTCAGTTCCCTTCTGAGAAATATACCAATAACTTCAGTAAGCAGAAGTAGTCTGCAATGTTTAGAGGCTTACTATGCTTAGTGAATGAGGAAGTGATGAACAAAAGCCCACACAGGGTTAAATTTCATTCTAAGAAATTTAGGAGACAGTCTTATCAGTGGTAGTTTGCCAGTCTCTGAGAACATCAGCTATGAGGACTAGTCTCCAGGGCATGTACCAAAAGCCTTTTCAAGCTTGACTCAATTTGATTATCATGACTTCATGTTCAGTAATAGGCATTCAGCTGGTATAAAACCATGCTCTCACAGGGTGTGTTTTTGGCCCCAGGGGCCAAAGTCTTAATTCTTCTCAATGATGACACTGCCAAAAAGGGCACCTTAAACTATTTCTTATTCAAGGAGGAGGAATTGGAAATGGATAGGATCCGCCATCAGCTGGCATTGGAGATGGAGAAAATATGATGCATCCAGGTGGCGTGAGATGCACTGGTGGTGCTGTGACCTAAGGGCATGGCCCTGTCCATGTGCCTGTGGAGTGACGACATCTGCTCTGCTCCCTCGGGTTTAAACAACAGATGTAGGCTCAGAAGATTTGGTGTTTTCCATTACCAATGAGTGCTCAGAGTTGATTCAGTTACTGGTGTAGAAATAAGTTCAGGCACATGGTTGGCAAAAATGACTACTCTGGGCTTCAGCCGACTGGGTCATGAGACATATAAGTTTTGCAAGTGCTGGAAGAAATAAGTTTAGGAAAGTGGTGGACATCAACAGTTCCTGTCCATGCTGATCCTAAGGATGTGGCAAGATTTTAAACTCAGATGGGCCATAGCTCAGAGGTCAGTGCTTCTACTGCCTCATCTGGTCCTTTCCTTTCCCTGTAAGAAATCCATGATGACTGGATCATCCTTACAATTTAGAAGCCACAGAATTCTTTATGTATTCTCAGGAAATAGAGATAAATTTTCATTTTACCTAAATAAGATATCTAGTTAAGAAAAAACTATTTCCTCAAATAAGCCCTAAAATGTATTCTTGGACAAATAATGCATCTGTTATTAGGTACTCTTTACTTTTTTCTAAATCACTGTATTCTCTGACCAATTCTCGCCAGCGTGTGAACAGTCCATTCATTTACCAGAAAATCTTAACAGAGAGCTGCGGGTCTGACACCACTCCCATATGAAAGGAACTCTCTGCCCATAATAGAACAAAGGGAGGCAGGACTTATTAACTGTAAAGATATGCATGATTAGTTTTTTTAATTCTAGGAACCATGCTCTTGGAGTTTTTAAACAGAATGCCATTTCATCCAGAAGTACAGCAGATTGCAGACACTCAGTCTTCAGTTAAACTGGAGAGAAGTGGCCTGTCAATTGTGTGCACAGAGGAAGTACTGATACAAGGCAGCAAGGGACACTAAAACTGGCTAAAGACAAGTGCCCAAGTAGTTTACCGGTCACTGTCTGAGTTCTTCACTTCCACACACAATTGCAGGACTACTCAGGTTCAGAAGCAACAATAATGGGATTTATTTAACAAATCAGGGAAAACAAAGAATCACTGAGGCCTCAAATGGCCATTTACCTCACCCAAAGCAGTGTCCAGTCCTAAACACAAGAGCTCCCAAGATTGTGTCTTCCCACCACTGAGGGAATGGAGCACATGGCAGCCAGACTATTGGCTGGGTTCTAACTACAAGACAGCGGAGGACACAACAGGAGATGCTTCTGGAGCTGTTGAGATGCCCCAGCACAGCACCAGACAATTGACACTCAAAACAGCAGCTGCAGCAGCCGAACGACCTGACAAAAGGCAGCTCAGCAAGATGCACCCAGCTCTGGGTCTTCGCCTTTTCCTTCCAGGCTGTAACAGCAGCAAAGCTGGGAACAGTTTCAGTCACTCAGGTACCTGCACAGCCTCCAAACTTTTCTTCTCTGAGGTTGGCTGCTGGAACCTCTTCTATGTCCTTCGGAGGCCCACAACAACCTTCTGGAAGATCAGCATGGTGGGGGCAGAAATGGCTGACCCCAGAATCTCTGAAGATCTGGAAAGGCTGAATCCACAATGTTGAATCCTGAGCACTGCATCCTGGGGGCTGCTTCTGCAGTCCATTGTATTTCTTATCAAGACTTTTTTTTTTTTTTTTTTTTTGCTTTTCTCCTGGGACCATTCATCCTCACCAGCAACCGCCTCCAGGGGCACCACCTGTAATAGTCTTTGGTTTCACCCCCCTGTTAATGTGCTCCAGGATCACCTGTAACCCTGAGAGACTGACTCCACTCTAGTTTGGAGGACAACGTGCTTCGTGTCTCTGGTGAGCTGGACTGGTCACTCCTTGTCTCATCACCCACAACCCAGCCCCTTTGCAGTTGCTGAATAAGCTGCCCATCTTTATTAAGCGCCTGCTGTGTGCCCAGGTGGCTGCTAAGTGCTCCATTATTTCAGTTTAGAGCACAGCTCTAGAGAGAGGTTCAAATCCCAGTTCTTCCACAGAGTGTGACCTACAAGTCTCTTTACCTCTCTGTGCTTGGCTGTTTACTTGTAAAGTAGGGCTAAAAATAAAACACTTGTGAGCAAAGTCAATGAATGAACATGTGCCGCTTAAACAGCTCTGCCTCTTAGAAAAAAAATCAGTGTCCATTACACTCATTACAAGCACATTTTAGAAGAGTGGTCTATGATGGAGACTTGGAGAGGCTGTGTGTCTCAGGGGGTTTCACCCCAGGATCCCAGGAGGAGGGTTGGAGCTGCCACTGCTGGAGGGGTGATGCTGGGCACAGCATTAAAATGCACAGACTGGCCTAGGGAGTAAAGGAGGGGACAGTTGGTAGCAAAAGTAGGGTTTTACTCTTGAGAAAAGCACAGAAATTGATTTGTCTAAATTGGATGCACAGCCAAAGTTGTCATGGCAAAGGGATTTTTTTCACCCAGTATCAGTTGAGTCTGAGCTCCCTCAATCTCTCCCTATTAACGGGGTTCATGATATTTGGCAGGGGGCATAGTGTAATGCACATGGGTGCAGAGGTGAGAAACTGTGCATCTGAAACTAATCTTAACTCAATTTAAAAAAACAAATAAGTCAGGGTCAAGTGGTCTTGACAGAGGGGAGCGGTTGGCCAGCAAAGACTGAGCACCTAATGGGACCTGACAATTAGCCAGGATAATTGTGCCAGGAGATTAGTGGTGCCTTATGGTAGAATTAAATGTACTTCATGACCCCCGAGAGCTAAGGATGTCTACATGTACAGCTGTCTACATGCTGGCCCGTGGGAGTAGGGGAATTATATGCTGGAAGGAGAGAAGTGAAAAGATCTTTAGGTCCAGTCACCAACATGATTCTATGGCTTTTTCTCTCCCTTGATCTCAGTTTCTTACTTGTAAAATGAAACACTTGAATCACATGGTCTACTTAGCTCCTTTAATAATTTTCATACTAAGTAAACACAGATGTACAGTGTTGCCATATCCTCCCTCCCTCAAAATTTGACACATTGAAAGATTTCAAGAACTGTTTTAAACTTATATTTTGAGCGGAAGAGTATATGGATATGGATATGATGCAGTTTTAGTAAAACAGCTCTGAGTTCTTTGTTTATATCCCAGGTCATCCCACATGATTTGTGGAATAAGAGAATTTGATGCCCAAGTCAACACTCTGCTTCTATCATCCCTGCTGCGAAGTGCTGTTACCTCACTTCCTCATTACCGGTGCTCTTGGCCTCTGTTTAACCTTCTTGTTCTCAAACTAGATCAGTTTAGAGGTTTCCTGGGATATTGGAAATATTGCTCCTGAGGAGGTATCTTACTGATGAAGGGATAAAGCCTGTGAAGTGGATTGGGAAATGTGGGCATGGCTGGAGGCATAGCTGGTGCTGTGCATCAGACCTCTGCCCACCTCTGAAGGACCCAGGCTGGAGCTGTCCAGAAGCAGAGCCAGCTTCGGCATGTACTCCGCCCATGGAGGTGCTGAGTACTCACAGAACTCCCCTTCCCTGTGTTGCTGCAGAGCAGAGTCTCTAGCCTGCACACTGACAAGCTGGGGCACTGGCTGGTTGAAATATACAACTCAGCACGGCTGCCAGGTGAGCCACAGAAACAAGCACTCCTTTGAGACAAAGTCTGGAAGTCCTGGGAACTGTTTTGCTTGTGATCTGTACTCGGCTAGTTCTAGAGCCCATCTGCTAAAGGAGAGGGGAGGTTGTCAAGAAAAGTAAATAATAAAATACATAAACTAAAACATACTTAGTTACCAATTTTAAGTCTTTTTGGCAATGCAGCGGGTGTAGCTAAGGGCGCTTGGATGATGCCCCTTAATACAACATAAAGCTGTGAGCAGGGGGCAGCTGTACCTTTGCTTGTAAAGAGCCGTACAATGAAACAGGGTGATAATGTGAGTCCAATTCCAAGACAACTAAGACTTAAGAGACTCACTGGTAAGCTGGATATCACTTGCACACAGTCATTTCTTGCTCAGTTGATGTGTGTTGACATTATTAAATGATTGGTTCGAGAGCTGGTTACAGTGCATTTCAGATACGTGGAAGAGGCTTTTCCCTCTTTCCATATCTACTTTTAATGCATATATAATATGAGGTTTGGACCTGAAAAGTGTCCACCCCCACATACATTAGAACAGCAGTCGGAAACTGAAACTTTCCTGAGGTGTCTGCTCCCGGGGAAAGGGGTGGGGACTACCCTGGGCAGAACCTATGGAAGCAGATGCTGAGTCTCCCACAGACCAGGAGCCCAAAGGATCTCAGTTGGTTTAATTCAATTCCTAACTTTATGCAGCTTTTGGGTGTGTTGTTAGGTCTACCTGTTAGTTTTATTTTGGACATGGTCTCTGGGCAAAGCCAAGTTTCATCCTTGCTTGCTTGTGTCTGCCACTGACCAGTGGTTCCTTTTTAACTGATAACTCATTCCATTTTAATTGGTCAACCTCTTCCTTTGTCAAGATCATTGTTATATCATTACATATAAAAGAACATTTTTGACCGTTTAAGTCAAATGAGGCACCATGATAAGCTCTTATCGAAATGGCAGTGCTGTTGGTGTGAGTTTAAGCATGTTTTGACTTTCCAGAGGGCCTTCATAGCCGGAGTCCAATTTGAGTGCCTTGTGAGCAGTGAGAGAGAACAGAACCACGGAATCCTAAATCAGCATTTTATGCATGCTAGAATATCAGGCAGGTATACAACTCCAAACAACATTAAAAATTTAGAAAAACTAGGGGCCTCCCCGGTGGCGCAGCGGTTAAGCGCTGGGCTGTGGAGTTGTCGACAGCAGCAACGCGAGTTCGACGCCCGGCCGGGGAGAATCCCACATGGCGCGGCAGACCTCTCCTGCCTCGCCCGCTGCTCCCCTCAGCAGTGTATTTCTGATCTGCCTGTTCTGCTACCCGCTCCGTCTCTGGTGAACCCTCTCGCCGCCCCACACCTCTGGCCTGTACCCCAGCTTGTATGTATAAATAAATAAATCTTTAAAAAAAAAATTTAGAAAAACTAAAGCATGTGGGAGAGAAACTTGGAAACCTGAAGCTTTCTCTTCCTCTAAGGTTGACACTATCTCCAGGTAATAGATTAATAATTGGGGTTTTATGCCTTTTGATTCTACCTATTTTTGTTTCTCTTTGGAGCACAGTTCCTTCTTTGTGTACATTGTCTATTTTGTGGTTCACTTTGGAGTCTATCACCCAGATGCCTACAATGACTCAGAAGTTCCAGCTCCAGGGGGTCTGCTGAAGGCTGAGGTCCTGGTGATGTGGCATGACATATCATCCTAGGAGTCTCACCTCTAGGAAGGAAGCTTTATGGGTGAGGAGTTAAGTAACAGGGACACATAGTTGACTAAGGAACCCAGAGCAAGCTTTCTTGAATTCCTTACCTGTTAAATCTTATTTGAAAGTCAATGGAATAAAATGAGACTTTAAATCATTAGCAATTTGGCCACATTCTTCACCCCTGAATTAAAAAACAAGGCACTAGTTGTTTTGTTTTTTATTGTCGTCGTTGTTTTTAATATTTATATACATATATTTTAAATCATTGTTCACATTGTACAGTGTTTCCTTTCTCCTCTCAGGTGCAGACCCCATAAAATTCCCACCACCAATAATTATAATAATTACCTGGACATGTCATCATTTTCAAAGGAGTATTACAAAGGTGCCACCTAGTGGCATTATTATGAATCGCATAGTCTTGTGATAAGTCTTAAATGCAAGGTATTTTCTGTGACAGGGAATTTTTTTCTTTTTTTTTTGGTTCAAGCTGGGGTACAGGCCAGAGGCGGGGGTGCGGCGAGAGGGTTCACCAGAGACAGAGCGGGGAGCAGAACAGGCAGATCAGAAATACACTGCTGAGGGGAGCAGTGGGCGAGGCAGGAGAGGTCTGCCGCACCATGTGGGACTCTCCCCGGCTTGGAGTCGAACCCGCCTCGCGTGCCGCCGACAGCTCCACAGCACAGTGCTCAACCGCTGCGCCACCAGGGAGGCCCGACAGGGAATCAAATTTGGTAGCTAGATGTGGTGGCTATCTTTCTGTGATGTCTGCTACTTGTGTTATGGTGTTTCATTTTTTAGACAAGTTTTTATTAAATAATATTGGTTTTTAATATTATATGGGTTTCAGATGTACCTACAGCATTAGATATGGACTTTCTGATCCCCCCAAAAGACACAGGACACTTTCACACTTTCAGTTTCACATGAAAATTTCATGTAAAATTTCAGTTTCACATGAAAATTCTACCAGGATAATTTCAGGGGGAAACATTTTTACACCAGCATAGGGTCTTGTCAGTTCCTCCTACTTCAGAAACGTTTGGACTATTGGTTCACTCTGAGGAGTTGTTTTTCAAGCTTGAACTCTTACCTGCTGAACAGGATGTTACTAGCTGCAGTTCAACTTGAGAGGCATTAGTTCCAGGCAATGCACTCCAAACTCTGTGAACAGGCATTATTTCTCATAAAACATTTATCTGCTCTCTTCTTGACTATTGTGAATATCTGTGGGAATAGCATATCTGTATGATATGTGACATATATCATAATAGATTCTTTGAGGACCAACAGCTCAACACACAATGAGTCTTTTATAAGTCTGCCACCCTCAGCCCCATTGATAAGCTCCAAACAGCCATTCGGTATAATTTGAAGTTAATGTTCTGGCGACACTGGAAGGGCAGCTGCGAATTTGGAATTGAGATTGGAACAGAGATGGTAGGTGAGAAATCATTATTTATGTACTCTAGCTCTTTGTGAGGGAGAGATCATGCAAGCAAAGAAGGAATTTTTTTCTACTGCCAAGTACACTTTTTTAAAAAGATTTATTTATTTATGCATACAAGCTGGGGTGTAGGCCAGAGGTGTGGGGTGGTAAGAGGATTCACCAGAGGCAGAGTGGGGAGCAGAACAGGCAGAGTGACTGAAGTACACTGCTGAGGGGAGCAGTGGGCGAGACAGGAGAGGTCTGCTGTGCCCTGTGGGAATCTCTGTGGCCGGGTATCGAACTCGTGCTGCAGTGGCTCTGGATAACTTCATAGTGCTGTGCTTAACCCACTGCGCCACCACGGAGGGCCAAGTACACTTTTTAACGAAAACAAAAGAAAATAAGTATTGTTCCACGTTCAGATATGCTTGGAAGACTTTTTATTACTTGTCTTTATTGAAGTAACATAACATGGTGTAAGTTTCAGGTATGTTTCATTGAAAATCAACATGTGCATATAATGTGTTAATGTGTTAAGTTCTGGAAAACCATGTTCAACAAAGTTAAACAGTTTCTTTCCAACAGGAATGCTTGTAGACTTGCATATGCTAGGATGCACTATGAATCTTCTGGAGGAGCGTGCAGAACACATATGTCCCCCAGCATCTACCAGGAAACTTTGAGCCCCAGTGTTACCCATGTAGTCTCTCAAAAAACATGTCACTAGGAGTACTTCCTTAGACATCGCCTGAGGGCTTGTTAAAACACAGATTTCTGGGTTCCAAGCCAGAGTGTCATATTTAGTGGATCTGGGCAGCACAGTATGTGCATGTCTATCTAGTTCCCAACCCCAGCTGCTGCCGGTCTACAAAACACACTTTGAAAGGCATTGTCTTAAACAGCCTTTCCTATGCAAACAGGAGTCAGACACCATCTGGCAGGAGTTCCCACTCCAGCTAAGTCATGTGCTCTGGACCAGGACTGGAGGCTGTGGGGGACCCTTTACTGCACCAGGACAATTCACTGGGCCCCTGTTGGGGAGAAAGATTTCACTGGGGGAGGGTGGCTCCATGTTCTTCCAAGACAGGTGCCCACTTTCAGATTCATGTTGAAAGGGCCCCCATTTGCTAAAAAAACAAAAAAAGTTAATGTTTCCTTCACCTGACTCAGTTTCCAAGAACCAAATGACCTTTGCTATTTTTTGTTTTCACTAACAGGCTTTAAAAAATTAATCAACTTTTTTGTTGTTGATTTATATTTGGCACCTGGCCCTGCCAGAAGCACTCTAAAACCCTGCCAGGATCCAGCAGATCCATTCCAGCCTGGAGTCATGGGCTGGAACCTCCTCTTGATTCCTTTCACTGCCCCTGATGTATTCATTTTTGAACTTAACTTGGGTATCTCATCTCAAGAAAGTCATGGGTTTTGCTCTTCACTGTATCCACAGTATCTGCTTAAGTTTTGGACATAGAATAAGTGCTCAATTGATATTTATTGGATGGATGGACAGATGGATGGTTGGGTGAATGGACAAGCTATAACAAACCTTAGGAATCAGGAATCCTACTAAGCCGTAAGGAAAAGGGAAAATGCATAGATTGACTTTGGGGCAGCACTGGGTGAAGAAAACCAATGGTCCTCTAAACCCAGAGCAAATGGTTATTTTGCCCCTAAAAAACACCCATTTAATTTATTGAATGTTAACCTCTTTGTTTCCATAATAGGATATAAGATCTTTTAAGGTAGATCTTTCTAGTTCATCTCAACATCTTGGCTGCCTGCCATTTCATAGATACTGATTCAATATTTGGGGGTGAGCAGGCTTTCTAATGGCTTAAGCTCAGCTGAAGCTAGTGCTGGCATTCCTAAGTGGAATTAACTGCTTCCCCTC
Source organism: Scalopus aquaticus (assembly GCA_004024925.1). NCBI lineage: Eukaryota > Metazoa > Chordata > Mammalia > Eulipotyphla > Talpidae > Scalopus > Scalopus aquaticus. Next base: position 30,645 of record PVIJ01011255.1, on the reverse strand, counting down.
CTTGCCCAGCTTTACCAGAGATGCTCTTCCTCTCATTTTATGCACTAGGGAAGTAAGGCACAAAGAGATTAAATCACCTGCCCAGAGTCACACACCAGACTTCATGGCAGATTCACATTAGAACCCAACCTTCATAACTCCGAATTCTCTCATCCTTTGCCTTCACTGCCAAGTAATACTCTGAGCGGGGAAGGTTCTGAGGAACCTGTGGGGTCCATCTAGGGAGGCTGGCCTGAAAGAAAGGACTCCCCTCAGCTCTAGATGAACCAAACTCTATTAGAACTTCAGTTAACATAGCCTGGTACAATTAATTTTATATTTAGTCTTAGAATTCTGAATTTAGTCTTCTTTCAAAACAAAAACGAGTGAGCTCACTGTGGGAAAAAAACAACAACAAAACTTCCAATTACACCAAAAGACAAAATATGCCATAGGCACAAGGGTAGATAAGTGGAGGTTGAGTGGACAAGGTGCACATATGGAGGACTAAAAAATGTAATATTTATTGAAGAATATGTCACAGAACAAAGTTTGTTGAAAATATTTTAATTATAAACTAACACATCTTGCATATACAATAAATTTTCTTTTCTTTGCCTGAGTTTTTATGAGCAAGATTTCTCAGAACAATGGGTCCCCTTGAGGGCTATTATTTCTTACTTAAGTGCCAAGTGCCAAGCACTGTAAAAAGTGCTAAGGGATAAAAAATAAAGGAGAGACAAAGGGCAGAGTTGCATATCCTCAAGAGGATCATGATCTAGTAGATGATTTGATTTAGCCCAGATGTCTCTGTTTTAATGCATATACTCCAGCTGATAACATACATCTTAGTCTATATCTTCAAAAAATAGACTATATATCCAAAGCAATCTGGACAGTTAAAATAACTATCTGGATACAATAGGGTTAAGACACTACTTTTAATCTTAAATAATCAGATGGTTTATGATGAAAGTGATTCCATGGCTTTAGGTCATTTTAATTTTAAGAAATATTTTACTTTGATATTTTTCAATTCCATGGCTTTAGGTCATTTTAATTTTAAGAAATATTTTACTTTGATATTTTTCAATGACTTGAAATTTTTTACACAAAGAGAGATTATATCATCTATAAACATGCAAAGAAGGATTTTTCTTCTTTGAGACATTGAGCCATTGTCAAATGTGAAAACAACACAGAATCTAAAGGCAATGTCTATTTTTCTTACATTTCTCTTTCTACTATCTTTACTGACATTGATATTTCCTTAATTTCTGCTTGAAAAGGGGCCTGTGCATGCCCCTATTTTCAGTGCAAAACCCAAATTGCTTCTTTGGAAAGTTGCCTGCCAACTATTCATTACAGACATTTATTTCCCTTTAGTTTTTATCTCTGTTCAAGTTTGGTTACCATATGCTCTTCTTCCCCAATTCTATTTTCATACTATTTTACAGTATTTATCAAAGAGTCATTAATCATATAAACATGAATTACTTTTTACTGCCTTTGCAAAGTTTCTTTATAAATATACTAAAAATTTATACTAACTCTCCTTAACAGACCATATGCCCCATTTTTTTTAATATGGGAAATATCGTCATTTACTGTTTCTGTAAAACACACACAGGAATTGGGTGATCCTTAGAGACCCTGAATTTCACTACTTTAACAGTCCATGCGGTTCCAGCCACGCGTAACTGTATACACTACTTTTCAAAGATAACTTACTGACGCTTGTTCACAGAACTAAGCTTTCCCTGATATCTCTCCCTCTCCCTCCCTGACCCCACATGCTTCTGAAAGTATTATCCCCAGTGTTCTCCAGGATTTAAATAACATCATTTAAAGGACACTTAACACCACAATAGGGAATTTGTGGGCATGACTCGAACAACGCGGTTGCTCCAGATGCTGTATTCAAACTGTAGTGGCCCATTGAAAAAATAAATATAGCCTGTAAGAAAGAAGACAGAAGAGAATAGTTGAGTTTGAAAAGACCAGGGTTTTACTTCAGCTAACATTAATAGATAATCAGGTATAACCCTCTATTTTTAAAAAACAACATTCCAACCTTTATCTTTATAAATCCCACTAATGCTTTATTGCTTATAGGTTAAGGTGGGAAAAAGGTATAAAGGTTCCCAGCTCTCCTACATTATTACCTTGAGTTAATTATTCTCTTGCCATGAGTTCAAGTTTGGATACTTGATTTATTGATATTAGTTATTTGTTGTAAATGAGGAATAATACCCCTTTTCGTAATCAAAGAAAAAAGCCTTATGGTAGTTACTGTTCTTTTTATCAATCACTCCCCACTCCATGCCTGATTTGTACTGTGGGAAACATCTTTGCATTTTAGCATCTTTAAACATCAGTTAACCTAGTGTTTAAGGGTTGGCACTTATATTCGTAGAATTAGCAATCTTTATGTAAAATGGTCATTTATTCTAAGCATATTATTCTTTGCTGTCTATGCAAGTGTTCACCGGGAATGACTAATTTCTTAACTGCCCTACATATACTAGCACATCTAAGTCCTGTATAAAAGTACTTTTTTTGGAAATTGATTCTGGAGGGCTGCAGAAGCCCCTTGCCCTGTGAGAGCAATGGAACTAGTTACCATTTTTCTTGTAGACAGCATCTACTTTATCACCAATTCCTGGGAAGTCATCTTCTATTAGTCTGGGGTAGTCTTTATCCATCAGATGTTTAGTATCATCATAGCTATTTAATTAAAAAAAGAAGAAACGCTTCAGTAGGTTGTATTTCTTAAAATTGTACAATCTATATAATGGCATCTTTCAAATTGACAAGAGTTTTAAAATTTTAAGTCCATTTAAGACATCTGGTAGTTTTTAATTAGGAATTAGGGTAGATACTGGGTGAATAATCTTTGACTTTGCCTGAAGGCCATCTTTGGAAAGAGAGTTATACCCTCCTTTCCATTTCAGTTTGTGTGTCTGTTATGAAAATATGTCACTAGAATGTTCTTCGAATGGAATCAGGGTATATTTATGGGTTGATCCCTCCTTAAATGTAAGACAACTCACTAAGTGTAGTAGAGTATACAAAAATATTTAAATTTTAACTGCTGTACTAGGAAGTCATGGAGGCATCTGATGGCACTAAAGCCAGGAAGGGGTCATATCTTCCTTCCACAACCACACAGTCCCTGTTCCTTCTCTGAGCACACATGTACCCAACCAGAAACATTTCAAAATTAACCCAGAAGAGCAGCCTCCCATCATATATTACTACTACTGTTACTGAGGAGACTTATATAGCCTTGAAGTATGTACCAGTAGGTAAAAAGTAAGAACCACTGAAGCTTCAAGGAAGTTATGCATTGCTACAACACTGGGCAATTAGAGGTGCAGCATCATGAGTGAACAGGACAGCCTACATAACCTCTTAATGTGGTGATCAAAAAATGCTTTAGAGGTGAAATGGTATTTCGAGTTAGTTAACTTTAAACAACGAGTAGAATTTCAAGGAGGGATTTAGGGAAAGACTTCCCAGCAAACACAACTGCATAGGGGAAGATGATGGGGAGATAAAAGCATGGTACATTTGTAATACAGTAAGCAACTTGTTTTCATGGAACACCAGGGCTCATGCAGGGTGTGGCAGTACCAGGTAGAACTTGGCAGTCATTTTTAGAGAGTTGTGGATGTCATTGTGATAAAGATGTCAAAAGGTAAAGAAGATACATGTATTCATGTGTGTATGTGCCTGTGTAGGTAAAGTAAAGCTACCATTTCAAATGTTGATACCTATGATATTTTCATCCCTAATTAAAGACACAAATCTGGGGTCTTATGTTCGAGATTATTCACATTGCCTCTCACACAGATGAGGGGTCAATAAACATGGCTGCCATACCTCCAGACCTGGTTTCCTGAGAAGAAGAGAGTCTTCCTTGTATCCTCAAAGTGAACTGCTGCACTTATTTTTTTAACTTCTTTAGGAAATCCCAGTTCAGATATTTTTTGCGGGTACCCTTCCACAATGTCATAGCCATTAAGAGCCCATAATTTTCTACCTAGAATAAATGAAAGAATTGTTTCTTTATCCAAAGGAATCTCGAGGACTCACAGATAGAGACATTCATTTTAACAAAGATTCATTTCTTATCAAGACTCATTAATTTAACCAAAATATACATTTAGAAATAAATTAGTGTGGTGACCATGTTCATGAAACATAGAAATATGAACATTCTTCAGACAAAAATAGGGTTTAATTTTGAGAATAGCCAAACAAATACCGTAATTCATTTGGCTATTTATTACCTCTGAATGTTCAATTTGGAGCTGTGTGAAAAAGATATTAAGATTTCTGCATGAACAAGCTGCACAGTAGGAATAGTAAATTAGATTGAAAACTTAAATTTTATACCAGGTAAAGAGTTATTTCTTTTTATAAAAAGTCATTATAGCACTAATTATAACAGTGGAACAATAAAAATGTCTTTAGAATGTTGTATGGTCATTATAAATTATGATCACAAAGCTGAAGTAGCAATTTGGAAACTTTTCATTATTTTCAGTTAACTGAACAAATAGGATATTAAAAAGTATAAAGTATATACACTGAATATAGGTCTTTAAAAATATGTGTTACATCTGATAAAGACCAGAAAGGTAAGTAAGAAAATGAAATAAATTGACTTTTTAGAAGGGGGCATTATAAGTAATATTTTTTCAATTTTTAAAATAGACATTTTTACAATGTTTGCTCAGTAAATAGTTTTAAAGAGGAAGAAAAAACTTACAAGATTGCCGTGAAACAAAGAGTGGATATAAGTAATCGTGTTGACTTTTGACATGTCAAATTTGGGGACACTTCTAGAATGGTTTCAGGTGCTTTCTGGTTTCCATTTTGTGCTATTTGGTTCTGTGTTTGTGGATATTTTCCAAAGTGATGCTTTTACTATGTCTCTTGTCACGTTCATTGTTACCTGCCCTGGACATGCAGTGGAAGACTTACCTCTGAAGATGAAGATAAGGTCTTGGGAAGGGTGTTCATAGGCAGCATCAATGCGGTTAGGGAGCTCTGGCCAAAACGACTTTATTAAAAACAGCTCTGCATCAACCTGCTGAGGATGTAGGCGCCAGAAGAATCTAGCACAAAAGCAGAAGTACAGAGATTGCTGTGATATTTTTTTAAGTGCAGCATTTCTATCCCACTGGTCACCTCTTGCCATATCAATATAGAGAAATTAGACACTGTCTTCTGTGAAGGGGGAAATGTTCCCTTCTCCTTTGCCAGTTCAGCTGTTGCTACCCTAACTGCAATCTCAAGTATTGAAGTTTAAAACCTCACAGAGCCTTTATAAGTGCTTTGTGAGTTGGGAACATGTTTTGCTCAATCTTGCATATCCTGCAAGTGACCAGCAAATGTGTCAGGCACTGTGTTGGGCTCTGGAGAGAAAGAGGAGTTAGACAAAGTATTTCTTCCATGATCTCATGACCTAGGGAAACTAATACTTGAGAAAATATCTGAAATACAATGCAATTAGAGTTATAATAGAGGAGATAAAAATGTTATTGGATCACAGATGATGGAGCAATTTAATTGATGAATGAAAAAATAAGCATATTAGTACAAGGTGAAAATTTAAAATTTTTTTATCACCTACAGATTTAGGTTGTAAAACACTCCTCTCAAATTTCAATATGTGTTCACAGAGCCAAAGTCTTTCCATACCACAAGGAATTCATTGCAGACTCACTTACAGTAATTGATTTCAATACTTGTGTGTTTTTTGATAAACAATTTGTATTTCTATATTTATGTGATTATCTTTATAGGAAAGACTTCAACTAAAGATGTAAAAAAAGAAGCTGCATAATGCAGTTACCCATTGAAGAATAAAATACTTACCTATCAGTTATTTAGTTCATTTAAAATATGTAAATTAAGTGTCCAAAGGTCTGTTAATTGCACTGTTAACCTCTCCTTTCCTTGAAAGTTTGACCAGATATTTTTGGCAGTTTGCAGACATGGATTCACTAATGTTTGTTATGTAGATTTTGTAAAACTGTCAAGAGTACCTGTCTTTAAAAATCATCATTTCTCCTCGGAGGCTGGTAATGGCGTCAAGGGATAAGGATGGATCACACTTGTCTGGTGTTTTGGGATGTTTGGGGTTGGGGTCTTCATCTCCGGGGCCTGCCGTGGTGAAATAAATGGAAGAAGTTACCGAGGATGCCGTCACTGTGAACCTGATATCGCTAATGCTGAGTAGGAGGGGGCCTCTGGGGATGACAGTAAGTCTTGTTGAATCTATGCAGTGGTCCATATACCCTGTCATCCTGTTTCCTCTGACCGGGACGACCAAGGCCTTGCAGGTGGAACTTCCCCTTCTGCTCTCAATTCTCACGACCCCCTGAGATTCACTGGAACTGAACATTTAGGTTTCTCTATTTGGTGATGGAAATGGGGTAGAGGTTGGGCAAAAGGCATTGAGAAAAATTTTCCATTGCTTTGCAGAACATATACAAACTGCTCTTGAGAAACACATTCTTCTTTACCCACATCTAGTGATGCGTCATCACAGCTCTTTCTCTTGTCCATTTTATCAGCTATCCATATCAGCTAGTATTGCTTTACCAGATTGCCAAGTGCAGCTCATGTCACTGATAAGCCAGGCCTTCAGCCACATGTTTGTAACTTTGCAGTCAGCCCCAAGAGTGCTAAAGGGGAACTGAGTACAATCTAAACTGCTTTTTCTTCACCTGGATCACATTCATTCAATCAAGTCCCCTAGGCATATTCGTTGCAAAATTATTGCCCATACTCATATAACTGCTGTGGTAGATCTGAACCAGAAAGGGAAAAATAGATTAAGTGTCATGGAAGTTTTCTGAGCTGCGTTCTAGAAATGTTTACACTGATGACTGGGCATTGTGACTTTAACTCTATGGCAGGCCACTTTGATTAAAAGCTTCCACAGATCACTGAATGTTTCCACAGTAGTAAACTAGAGTGTTTGAAAGAATTCCCAGAATTTATAAAAGGGGTTTAAGGTCTCACTTTTACCCTCAGTTGTGTTACTATGAATACACTATTTCAACGCTAATAGGGCTTTGTTTCTTTGTTGGTTAAATGGGGAATGGAATATTTTCCTTCCTTATGTGAGAGATGTTTTGAGGTGTCATGTGTACCTTGCAATATGTAAAATACAAATATGAGAACTTACATTCTGCAAAAACTTTAGAGAATAGAATGTTTTGCACTTGAGTAGGTGTTTTGATTTGGAAAGAAAAAATAGGCAGGTTTCCCAAGTTTAAAAGTAAATCAGAAATAGTTCGGTAATAACTAAGAAAATAAAGGTTTATATCTATTCTGCTTTTAAACTGATAAATTAGAATTACCATAGAGTGACTGGATCCCCTGCACATCATCATCAGGAAGCGTAAAGTGGCTTTTCCCTGTGTAGGTGTAGATGGGAAACATAAGTGCTCCTGGGTCCTTGGAGTGGTCGAGACCTAAGGAATGGCCAAACTCATGGGCAGCAACCAGAAACAAGTTGTAACCTGTAAAAAGATAGACAATGAGAAAGCAAGGTCCTCCAGTGACCAATTAGTGGAAAGAGTGTTATTTTCCTCATCTGTTTGTGCTATCACCATTTTTCTTTCTTGGCTGTTTTTCTCACTTTGTGTGTGTGTGCATTGTTCTTAATAATAATTATGTTTACTCACTTTTTAAAAATTAATACTCAGTTGCTTAAAGGAAGATTCAAAAGTATTGATTTAATCCCTATACATAATTTAGTGTTCCCTTTGATTGTAACTTCCCATACAATTAAATATCAATAGATTATTCTCACATAATTAATAGTCAGTGAGGAGTTGCTATGCAGAGGTTAGTGATCCTGAATTACTCTGTGTCTTTTGAGGTCAGATGAGGAAAGTGGACATGAATGACCTTAAATGAGGAGTGATGGAAATGAGCACCATCTAAACACGAGGCACCCAAGGGATGATGACTAAGATGGCAGATGTACTCAGCAGGGTCTCTGGGACTCTCCTCAGGACCAAATTTTCACTAAATTATTCTTTCCACAATATCTCTAGAGTTTAAAGAAACAGAAACTCTGGACATCACTGGCCAACTGTCTTCTACTCTACAAGATGACTCTATCACTGTACTAACATTCTTTCCTCTAGTCATTTTTTTCCACCAAATTTTGAGCCTTCTAATATTGATATTTTAAATTAGAAAAAAAGATAAGTAGAAATAGGTAAACAGAAAAAAATATGTAAAGTCAATAGGAATTATTGTTACTTATATTTAGAACACATGAAAGCTGGAGCCAGTGGTTTCAATTTGACCTTAAATACCCTTTGTCACCATAGCCTATACATGAAGAAAATGTATAACCAATTCAGTAAATCATGTGACCATCAGGTATCAAAATTCACTCTCAGTGGCAAGTAAGTATTCATTAAAATGACTGTAATGGGTGCCATTCATGACCTTCAGCTAAAAAATCAATCCCAATTTATTTCATTTAATTCCTTTCATTTAAATATTTGAAAAACAGAATTGATGAAGGAACATAAAAACAAGACTTATTGTAACTATCTCAGCAATACTAGATGTTATTCTTTCATTCTAAAACCTTCTAAATCTGTGAGATGTTTAAAATTTTAATATGTAAATCTTCACCTTTCCCTCCCAAGACAGATTGAAGGCATTGGAGTTGAGGCATTGCTCAACTTTTTCACTCTGCCAAAAAATAATCCTTCAGTTAAGTGAATAATAAATATTAGCTGTCTGTGAAGACTACTTTTCATTGTCACAGCTAAAGATCCATTCAGCAACAAAATTAAGTCCTAGTTGAGGCAATCTATTTTTTTCTTCCTAAATTAATATTCCCATTTTTTATGAGCTTTAAAGGATTCATTCAGCACGGTTTCATTTTACTCTAGAATACAACCTCATCCAGCCTGTCTTGTGCTTTTTGGGGTAAGATGCTACTTGATTTCTCAGAATAGATTTATAAAACTAGTGATATAGATACATTTGCAAAAGTAACTCATGTAACAGGGAACAGACATTTGATTGGACTTGTGCCATTAATAATTATTCCATGGGGGGAAATCTATTTCAACTTACATCCAATTTATCTGTGACCTACACAAACATCTTTAATAATTTTCAGATACATCTTTATAATAAACTGTACTTCACCATGCCAAAATGTAATTCATGGTAACAACACCTTGGTTCACAGAAAGACATTTTGGTCCTACTTCAAAGTTAGGATTCCTCCAACTCCTAACCTAAGGGGATTTCGCTTGTTTTTAATGTTTCACATTGGTTTGTAGAAATACCACTTAAAGGAACTAGTAAGCATATTTGTTTTTTTGAAAAACATAATCAAATACCAAATATAGTTCACATCTTGCATCTTAATTTCTTATTAGTGGTTTTCCTACCTAATCCGATAATCATGAATTATATTTTTATAAAAAATATTACCTTTGGAACTACTTGTCCATGTTTCATCATCATCAAAATGGGCATCTCCTCCATAATTTGGTCCAGGAGGAAAAGCATGAGCCAGCAGACCAGAGGGCCCATCGAATGGGTAAAAGTCACCATGCTCTACACACAAAACCGAGAGTTAGGAAGCTAGTTACACCCACCCAGCAGAGCCTCCTACAGGCGCTTGGTCAGTTTTTGTTGAATTCTGTAAAGAAGCAATGGATGACTGAAAGAAGGGATAAAAGAAAGGAGTGAGCTAAGAAGCAGAATATAAATATGTTTCAGAAATGATTCTGCACCATTACCTTTGGTTCCAAAAGAGATCATGATATCAGCAGTGCCATTGTGAAGTCTGGTAAAATTCAGAGGTGTCACATCAGACCAAACCTTGAAGGCTTTTTTGAAAGCCTTTTCAATCTCAGAATGAGTCAGGTCGGAGGTGTAATTCACAATTCTGTTCAACAGAGAAAGTTTCAAGTTAAGTTTTGGAAGTTAAAAGCTATTTTGGAGTATATTTTTTCTGGGAATTGTATTTTTTGACTCAAAGTTCAGTGATTTCCCTGAAAGTTCTACTGGATGCCTATTGTTTCAAAGGACTTACTCATTATGATGCCATACAAAGATAAAGAATGAGGTATTCGCTCAAACATTTGAGTGTCTCTAAATATCTGATAATTTGACATATTAAATTTAAAATATTCAGGTGTTTAATAACAACATATTGCATGCTCAACATTTGGAAATTTACCACATAGCCAAATAAATGTAGCTCTGCAAAGTTTCTAGAAAGAGTGGAACTCTCTGCTTTTAGCACCATTGTAATAACAATGTCCGATGGATTACATTTGCAAATTTTATTGAACCTGATTTTACTTCTCAAAAGAAATACTTAGAGAATACCAGTGAAAGTAACAATAATAGATGTGAAAATTCTCATCAATAGTATTACAGTTATTACTGGACTTACTTAACTTCCACTTAAATATTTAAAATCTACCTAAAAAATGAGGCCATATATGATCTACCTGTCATCTGTAACTTCTGCTGAAAATTAGATATTTAATACTATTTTTAAGAACTAACAAACAGTAAGGATAGTTCATAATTTACCTGTAAGTTAAATTCATTTTGGACCATTTGAGTGTTCGAGGAAAAACGTTGTATTCACCCACATCAGGAACCCCACATCTTGGTTTTTTCATGATGTCTAAGGTGCTATCATCAAGTTGGCCAGTCACCTCCAAGCCAAAAAAAGACTGCATTTCTCGCAGCCTGTCACCTATGGACCTTACTGCTGTCTTCTTCAGGATTCCAGCAGGATTCAGGGGATGGTAATATGACTTCAGGTAGCGCTGAAAAGACACCAACATGACCACGTTTCAAAAGAGAAGGGCACTTAGGACGTGCATCATGCCGTCGGGCTCAGCAAAACATACTCTACCTCTGCAAACTGGAAGTCTTCCTCAGACAAATCCTCCTCGTCATCACTGGGAAGAGGCAGGGACCCACAGTGAGTCCAGCTCAAGAGCAGGAGGGCAGCTAGGACACCTGGGCGCATCGTGAATGCTGTGCCTGAAGGCATCTATCCTTCCACGAATCCCTCCACTTTTATAGGCCTGTTACTGTGGTGAGTCACCACTATGGCAAGTTTCAACTTCCTAGTCAGTTGCAGGTAAACATGCTTACATGGCAATTTCTGTTTTTTTTTTCTCCCAAGCAGTGTGGTTTGTGGTAGAATTTGAGGGAAATATAAAATAAGGGCATCTCTTGTTTCAGCAGGTTCTCAAAAACCAACTGGCAAAATAAACAGCTTCAGCATATTTATGGATACTGTGGGAAGAAGCAAGAGCAGTGCATTTTTCACTTTTCTTGGCAAAAATGTTTTTTCCCATTGTAGGATAATGACTTTTTCTTTTTCAGGTGCCCACCATCAGGCATGCGCATAGGCCTACAGAGGTCCATCATTGAGGGGAGGGTGGAAAAACCTGACAATTCTCATTAACCCTACAATGGGCCTCCTGTCTATTACTTACTTCAGAACTTCACATATTTAACCATGAGATCAGAGTGCTATCTTTGGTCCCAGCGAATGTAAGTGAATAGCTTACATTACATGGCTACTGATCATCAGATTGATTGAATGAAAATACAAGTGAGTCAGAGATAAGCTCAAGTTAGGCACATATTTAGACAAAGGGAAGGAGCTTCAATAGGGCGAACAGGGAAAGGGGAATACCAATGTGTAGGAGAAATGCTGTCATTTAAATTAACCAGTACCTTAGAGAAAAGCCTAAGGGGTATGAATAATCAGTTGAAGGAAATTTATCATGCGTTTATCTAAAATACAGCTAAATAGATCCCTGCAATAGGGACTTAGGCTCAGACAACAATGCAAAACAATAACTCTAAATTTTTTTTCATATGCAGCATTTCTATTTTGAGAGTAAGTGGAAATTACTCAAAAGTTTGATCAAAAAACAGCATATTAGTCCATTGGAAAGCATTTTTACCAATAAATTTTCATAATTTTTAAGTCTCATTACAAAATAAAAATAAATCATTGAAGAAGTTTAAAAACAAAGATTTTATTTAAGGTTTGAAAGTGGGTGGTGTAAAAAGTCAAATAGGCTAATTATACTAAGGTTGTCATTTATTTGTAAAAACGTTACCACTTTAAAGCAGAATTTTTTAACAGCCCTTTTGTATTAAATCAGTGACTTTGATTGGTGATCAACTATGCAGAATTGCATGCTAATCACTTTGAAGATGGAATGAGGCTTGGGAATTGATGATACCCTTTTTCTTAGGATGATTACAATGATGTAATCATGATTGATTACATGATTACAATGATAATCACAAAGAAACATCATTAAGGAGGAATAAAAATAAATTATACTTTTTCCTACTTCAAACAATTTCAATATTTTGTTAGTTTTCTCATTTAATAACATGAACAGTGCGAAAGAGAAAACACGGAAAGGCTAATGGGAACTTTTCTCAGTAGGGATAACTACCTATATCGGCTACTGTGTCATGGAGTAGTGAGTTTAGATGGCGACCAGGTTGTGTCATCACATGGAAATGTGTTGGCAAGCTGCTTGTCAACACAAGTCCTTATCTCAGATTGTTAATTATTAAAATGAAAGTCAGGCTCTCTGGTTACCACTAGTTTGGTAAAATGGTTTGTGAAGTGGTTTGTGGTTTCAAATGATACCTTTAACACAATGAAGCTGAGTCTTTATTTACAAAGGTCCTAACAAGCCTACCAAATCATGGGGAAATGTGAAAACCTGTAGAATGAGCAAGCAAATCTGTGGACTGAATAAGGAATATGTATCTACTGCTGATTCAGACATTAGCAATATGTGTCTTTTTAAAATAAATGTCATAATCAGTTTCTAAGTTCAAAACATGGCTGAAGAAAGAACCAAATAAGCCCATGAATAACCCTTGAGTAAATCACAAGGGTCCCAGATAAAGAACAATAGGAACAGGGGCCTTTGAGTTGGGTTAAAGTTATGAAAATTCTATAATTGAAGAACCTTTCAGCTTGGAGTTTTAAGCCATCAGTGACGGTAGTATCTTTATTTTTGAACAAGAAGAGTGATTTGACTCTGTAGTTACATGGAGCTGGTGATGTTTTGCAGACACTTCCCCATGATTGCTTTGTTCTAGTTTCTGATTTCTTTTTTCTTTTATTTTTGCCCATAAACCCATGGAATGGGCTTTCATGCTCTTAAAAAGAAGTACTATTTTTAATATTTTTTATATTTTGAGGAGCCTCCATATTGTTTCCTTTAGGACCTAGACTGTTTTGCATTCCCACTAACAGGATACAAGGGTTCCTTTTTCTTCACACACTAACAACATCTGTTGTTTGAATTTTATGATATTGGTCATTCTCACAAAAGTGAGGTGCTATCTCATTGTGGTTTTGATTTGCATTTCCCTGATGAAAAGTGATGCTGAGCATTTTTTATGTGCCTGTTGGCCATCCATGTTTCTTCCTTGGAGAAGAGTTTATTTAGCTCTTTGCCCATTTTCAATTGGGTTCTTTGTTTTCATTGAGTTGTGTGAGTTCTTTGCAGATCTTGAATATTAGTACCTTGTTTGGTGTATGATGTGCAAATATTCTCTTCTATTTGTGGGTGGGAACAAAGGGGGGAAGGGCCCAATAATCTATGATAAAGGGATAAGGGTGATTTGGTGGTGTGGTGTGGTATAGTGATATATTGCTGAAGTGTGAACTAACTCCCCTAAACCATACACAGTATTTTAAGCAATTTTACCTTAATAATAATAAAAAAAAGTTTTAAAAGAAATGCACACAAAAGAGAATTAGAATTTTAACACTCATATTTACACCCTAAAGTAAGATGTGAGAGTGTCCTATCTAACCTACTCACAGAGTCTTGGCATAATTCACAGGTTGAGTACAAAACTGCTACATTTTACTTACTACAACTTCAGTTCAGCAGTTTAGAAGGTCATTTACTTTTAACATCTGAATCACATGCTCTTGAGAGCTGCTATATTTATACAGGGATAAGCCACAAAAAAGAGAGAAAAGAAATTCTTCTTAGTTCTTACTCTAGTCTCACATCTGAAAGTCACAACTTAGTATCCTGGATTCTCTTCCTAACAAATTAAAATTTTTATTGTGTTAAAAAGAATAGTTGCTAAGTGTCCACCTCTGTCAGATTTAACCAGATACTATAAAAGAAAACAACCAGGAATAGAACACATTCAAGCCCATCCCTGTGCAAATGTCCTTGAAAAGGGAAAAAACTGGGTTGTTTGGCAGTGACTAGTAGAAATGAAAACAAGCCAGAAAATGGGGCCTTAGTGGTTTTTAACAAGAAACTTCAATATATTTAAAGATCCATAATATTTATACAATGCAGCAAAAAGTCTATTTTCAAAACAATTTTTCCTTACCATGTTACCTTCATTCACTTACTAGAAGTTGGTACATATTTTTAAATAACAAATCTTCTGATTTAGGAGTACACAAAAAAGTATAAACTTATTTAATGACTGGAAAAAAGAAACTTTAGAAAAATTACTATAATATCCTGAGATTTAATATACAAATGTATATATACAATATAAAGTTGATTCATTAGTTTATAGTCAGTGTTAAAGGTTTTGTAAGACATACTTTCTAGACTAGAAAAACTTGCCATGCTGTCAGTGTACTATGTCAACTTTATTTTTCAAAGTCATTTTTAATGCATTTGGGGTAGTCACCACCCAGTTAGTGATTAAATTAAAATTGCATAAACTATATCTTACTACTATGCATTAAAGAGGCTAATAATAAACTTTTTATATGCTCTAGTTAGTTATTTTGTTACAGGGAAATCTGTGAGAGTAATAGGGATGACATGATTGTAAATTCTCACCTGGCACTTAGGAACTCAGTATAGGAGCCAAAAGTAGACATCCAGAGGGAAATAAAAAAAGTTAATGAAAGGAGGGAG